>JALLPH010000115.1:0-30779 GCA_036939855.1 Cyclotella choctawhatcheeana
GTATCCAACGGAAGTATCCTATTCACCCACGACCTGTCATGTTTGTATCTTACTAACTAGCTTCAAAAAAATGAGGGGGTACACTTTGGGGGGTAGGGGGGTACACTGCACACTGTACACTTACACTTTGCACTCTCATCCCAAACCTCTGAAAACACGAGCACACAGCGACTTCACTGCAAGCGACTGCTAAGGCGAAGCTGACCTTTCATCTAATTGCCATCGACATTGCCATCGGCCACCCTCCAGTAATCTACAAAATACAAATACAATCATGCCGCCACGAAAAGTAAAAAAGGTCATGACCCTGCCCATCAATGTCATCTTTGGGCATTTGCAGGTTAGTTTAATCGTTTTATTGTCGTACACCATTACATGTCACATCCATTCCCATCTCACCACGCTAAATGTTTACACTGTTCACACTATCACAAAATAAATGCTTTTTTGTATGTAGAAAAAGACGCGAGTGAAAATCTGGTTGTACGAGGATACGCGTATGGCCATCGAGGGTCAGATTATAGGCTTTGACGAATACATGAATTTTGTATTGGATGGAGCGCAGGAGATTGATGTCAAGACGGAGAAGAGGGTGGATGTGGGGAGGATATTGCTCAAGGGCGATGCCATTACCTTGATGCAGGAGGCTTAGTATGTGTGTACCTTTGCAGTGATGTGTGTGATTATTATGGAGATTAGAGGCACAGGATATTGAGGGGGAAGAAGGTATTGATAGTTCTATTACTATTGGAAAGAGAGTCGCAGTGAAAACAAGGGGAGGCAAAACGGTTCATATTTTAACATGCATGATATCTGGGAAATAACATTTCATAGAAGGACGTTGGGGAGGGGGATTCTCGGGGTGTGAACCAAAAGAACCATAGCAGATCACATTAAAGGTAGGATCAGTTTTTAGTGCGTTAGATTACGAGTTATTCGAATCCACAATGTGATCTAAACCATTTACTTTGCATTCCCATTCCACTACATCTACTCATATACACATTCCATGACTACATTAGTTTCAAAGTGGGAGCTCACAACACTGGATTCCAATTGGTTGGTTTGCCAAAATCTTCATTGTCCTCTGGATATTCATCGAAATTGCTTGCATCCTCACAATCTTTAACATCGGGGGCCAACGGGACCTCCAATTTACGTTCCAAGAGTGAATTCCAATCAAATCCAGAAAACCACTTCTGCTTCATCACCGAGCTAGCTCCCCCCTTGGTCCTACCCAATCGTTTCGATTGGTACGTCTTGAGAAGTTTCTTCACCAGTTCCGTAATACCCCGGCTGAAGTGCGAGGGGATGGTTATGTGTCCCGAGAGGATCTTTTCGTATACCTCCATGGGGTCTTCGGCGTAGAACGGTGGTGTACCGGCGGTCATTTCGTAAATCAATACACCCAATGCCCAGTAGTCCACGGCCCAATCATGACCTTCGTTCAAAATGACTTCGGGTGCGAGGTAGTCGGGCGTACCGCAAAGCGTCCATGTTTTTCCACCCCCCAGTTTCTTGGCCAGTCCAAAGTCAACAATCTTCAAGTAACCCTGAGCGTCCATCACTAGATTCTCGGGCTTGAGATCACGGTAGGCAATCTTCTTGCCGTGGATTTGACAAAAGGCCAGCATGACGGAGGCAGCATAGAAACGGCTCCAACTCTCGGGGAATTGACCCTCACAACGTAGTGTACGGAACAATTCGCCGCCCAATAATATCTCAAGCAAGAAGTAGATTTGATTCTCGTCTTGCATGGCACAGTGAAATGTCAATATGAAGGGATGATTCAATTCCTCCATGATTTTCTTCTCGTTAATGACGTGCTCTTGGAGGCCACTATCGACAATGCCTCGCTTGGAAAGGCACTTGAGTGCATACGTTTGGTTAGGATTTGCAAGCTTGGGAACCTTGCCAGGCTTGATTTTCACAATCTTGACTCTACCAAAGGCTCCAATACCAAGCGTTCTACCGGTTTGTAAGTCGCTTAGATCGTAGCTATGCGAAATGGACATTTTCTTCATCTCTTCTTCAACTTTTGTGGTCGAATCTGTGGCAACAAGACTATTACTACGAGCTGGTTGATCGCCACCGGTGGTGTTGATTAAATCCTGCAAATTTCCAAGCATCCGTACAAAGTCTTCTCTCATGAGCGTGAGACACTTGACATCTGACGAGGCGATGCAAGTAGCTTGGCGAACATCTTCGGACAGCAACGCTTTTTCTCCAAAGAAGTGTCCACTCGTGAGATGAGCAATAGCTTCATCGCCACTTTCTGTTTTGAATACATCTACCGTTCCGCTCTCGATGATATAGAAAGCATCTCCACTTTCACCTTGACGGATAATGACAGTGCCCTTTTCAAAGGAATCAGATTCGGTGGCGAGTGCCATGGCATCAATATCATCGTGGTTCAACACATCTCCAAGGACACTGCCTCCGATCTTGACCTTGCGAATAGTCTCGACAATGATCTCTTCTCTCTTTTGTTTGTGAGACCTGGTAATGCCCTTGAATTGTTGACTGTCCAAACACCACAATACGCAATCGGATTTCGCACGGATAGTCGCTGCTCGCGGTGACCCATACATGAGAGCCAGCTCGCCAAAGGAAGAACCCGAAGTGTACGGAACGCCTACTATTATTTCCTCGGAGGATGGAGACGGAGAATCATCCAGCAGATCCGTTTTAGACACCAAAATATCCAGCCTTCCATCCTCGACAACAAAGAATAAGTCACCTTCGTCTCCCTGCTTGATGACCGTATCGCCGGCCTTGAACTTGGCAGTATCGAAAGCATCAATAAGATCTTGCAGTTCTTCCTCGGCACATGCCCGAAATAGCATGTTGGTCTTGATAGAATGATAGATCAAATTTCTCACTAGGGTCGACTTTGGAATGGTCTTTTTAACAAATTCCTTGTCGTCGATACTATGCGCCATTACTGCAGCTCGCGCTTCATTCTTCTTGCGACGTGTAGATAACGACCTCTCGTCAGACGAAGAGGATGTGGTTGAACATTTTCGTTCGAGCTCATCTTTCTTGAGCAAAGCATCGGTTGCTATTTGGCGGAGCCTTTTGATCTCTTCCTTGGCATCTTTCAATGTCTAGACAGATGGTGATTTGGAGGTGAGATATAGCTGGCTAGAAAGTTCGCACGAGATATTGATATTTCACATGACGGTCAGCACTTTCACTTACTTTAATGTCGTCCAGTGATTTCATGCTGCCTCCAGAAGACGTAGTATTTCCTATCATGCTATCGGCAACTTGACCTTTGCTTGATTTTGGACCACACGGACAAAACATTAGGTCTTCTTCAGCCATTTGGGACCGAAGAGGCACAGAATATTGTTCAGACAGAAGAAGAAGAGGAGTTTATTGTTCTATGAAGAAGAGTCTACTTAAAAAAGTATAATATCAGGAAACCTTCGAAAATATTACTACTTGGACTCAGACATATGCCAAGTGCTCGGACTCTCTGCCGCCTTGAACAAACTCCATATTGATTGAATTCAAGGCCTTGCCAGCCATTTTGTGTTCATTGAATTGTCAGACTTCTTGTTCTGAGAATCTCCAAGACTTACAAATTTTATCTGATTACTTGACTACAAGACTGACGTGCAACTTGTTGAAATAAAGGTACAGATCTACTTTACGATATTATTCAACTAATGGAGCCTGCGGAATTCTCAGTATAATCTACTTAAGAAATCAAACACATCGTATTTCAAGCAGCTTGAAAGCTTGTTTGTCATAATCATTGTCGGGTAGCATTGAGACCGTGATTGTGTTAAATTCAATCTTCTCATCTTGGAATCGAATAACTTCAGGATACCTCCCAGAACCCTTGGATATGTCCCACCTACTATCTAATATAAACTCTTCCGGTGTTTCAACTCCGATTCCAGTTCCATTGAAAACCAATGATGCCTTTCCAAATGTAGTGTACGATTTCATGAAGCTGATATAAAATGTTGATTTGCATCCAATAACATTAAATGTAGCATGGTTAGGTTGAGTATTGTTGCTTATCAGTCCAGGTTTCACAGCGCCAGTCGAAGATTGTTGACTACGTGTTCCCATCCTACTGTTTGCATGTCTAGGTCACTGTAATTTGTGTATTCTTTGGACTCGAATTGATAAGAATGTAACCAGTGACGTGTAATACTGACGTCTTCCTTCACAAACAATGGAGGTAAGAGTTCTCTGTCTGACGAAGACGAAGGAGGTTCCTTTTGAAAACGACATAACTCATGAGCAACGATATCACAAATGAGCTTCTGTCCCTCGGGAGCAGGATGGGATCCACTCCAGAATTTACGATTGTCTTGTCCTCTCTGCGGAAACGCCTCAGTCAATGGAGTCTTTCGGTTGTTTCGGATGTCTTCGTCATAATCGTGCCATATCGCATCTCTAATACTTATGACTGGAAGCTCATAGTATTTGGAAATGACGTCATGCTGGTTTTGGCCACTGGTGAAACCATTTCTCGGCGCCTTCGATTGCCTGAGAGCTTCAACAATTATAATGGCGCTTTGGGGAATTAATAACCGGATACTTCGCACTAATTGTTCAAAATTTAATGTCACCTCTGATTCTGAACTGTATCTACAATTATCGCACACATTGTCGTCATTCAAGGCCGCCTCAATCATTACAATATCCCAATCAAAAGGATCAAGTAGCGTTCCCAAGTTTTGTACATGGTTGACTGTCCCAGTTGCTCCTTTTGCTCGATTGGTGATGTTTAAATGTGAAAGTTCCGTTATATTTGCAAGTATGGATGGCCAAGAGTTGTTTTTCCCTCCAACTTCTTCTCCTGCTGTTAAAGACCCACCCATGATTAGCACCTTGACCATAGTATTATCCTTCCGGTATTGCAATACTTCGTGAAGACGATATGTGTTGCCCGTGTCGGATCGAGAGCTTCCCCAGTTTCGTGGTTCAATCATGCCCTTTTGACTGGATTTACCGAAGCAGTGTTCATTAGTATTTCCAAGTTCAAGTGGTAGGATGTCCATGTATTTAGCTGAGTTGTTTGCAAACTTCTGTTTCATGTATGGTAGGATGTCATTCTTCTTGATGATGCTGAAATTTGCTCCTGCGTTTATAATCACAGCTATTAAGACAACAATGGAGATAAATCTCTTGTTGAGGAGAAACTTTTTACCATCAAGAAAAAATGGTCCCTCGGATCCATCACATTCGCTTGCTTGAAACGCGTGCTTTGTAGTATTTGGCGGCAGTGTGTTTCGCTTGTGGACTGGCTTTTGATTCATGATACAATATTGCAAAGAGTTTGGGATGAATTGAACTACCATCGACTTAGCATCTGTGTTATGTCGTTTTAGAGCGAGCGGAGAGATCACCTTGAGCCACTAATCTATTTTTTGCATAGTCGTTTTGTCTTCTGCAGGTAGGTATGTATGACGTCACACGTTCAGTAGGTAGGTAGCTTAGGTCGAGTATTGAGTGGTCACTCATCTTCTCGCAAGTTCCTCATGAACCTGCATGAACACAGGAGAACACAGCTCCGTCGTGACATCTTGAGAGGAGTTCTTGCTTGGAGTTGTCACTCGTGTTTTTCGTACCTACACAAGACACAAGCTGAAAGATTGTTAACTTCTCTGGTTTCATTATCTACTTCTGTTTGATACATTTGATTTCGATGTGCTTGCTTTGCTATGAAACCAATGCATCCAAAGTAACACATACATCGAATGTCCACAAGATGTCGTCGTCTAAGTTGTACGAACAAAGGCAGATCTATCTGTCATTTGCAGCCGACAAATCTCAAATCTACGATGGAAGAGATTTGCAAAAGAAGCTCAACTCCAACAAAGAACATAGACAGAAGATCAAACTTACTGATGCTCCAATTGCGAAGACCACAAGGTATGTCAAATGTTACTCACACACAAAGAAGTGGAAATCAGATCAGGCACTGCTCATAACTAATAACTAAGATAATCTCCAGCTCTAAACAAAACAAGCTCAAGATAAACAACTCCACCTCATCCTTAAGCAGCAACCTTCAATCATCCACATCCGCTGCACTCACAACAATGAGACGAAAATCCAAACCTCATCACCGAGATAAAGATTATAATCTGCATCTATCTAGTATAATGAAGTCCCCCAAGTATTCTCCATCACCTTCAATAACTGAGGCTAAATTGTGTAATCTATTGGAAGTATCAGATCTTAGTACATTCCGTTTGTCTTCATCATTACTTCCCTATTTTGGAACCGAGTCTTTGCATGGATCCAGTGAAAGTGAAAGGCGCCACATCGTCATGGACAACAGCAACAGGTTAACGAGTGCTTCTTCTCTTGATATCAATGGCTATCAAGATTGGTTACCCAAGGGTGTTGGCTTTTGTCACACGGTAGAGCTTTATTTGTATAAGTAGTAAAATGACGCCATAGTCTGGATAATATAGTAGTAGATTCAATTAGTATTCCAATACATTCTTAAAAAAGGATAATTATAGTTGAGGTAGACTTAGAGCAGCCAGGAGTTGTTGTAACATCGTTGATTGGAACTGTACAGAAACACATCCTTCGCTAGACTTGACGCATGAATTCGCGGACATCTGCATTGGGTATCGATTCAATTTCATTTGCAATGTTAGGACTCGGGACACAAATCATATATTGGTAAATTATTGAGACGCGATGCGCACCAAGTATCTAATAAGAGAGCGATGCGTGAACTTAATATTATGTATGTGTATACTAATCCAAGACAAAAACTTTCATATGCATCTGGATAGACGACTTGAATTGACTGCAAAACTTGAGCAAGCATTCCAACAACTCAGAACAAATTCTCCGTGCTCACAATGATAATGTTCACGGCATCTAATTTCGAACACACAATGATTCGGTGGCTTCGAAGAGCAAAAGATGAACACCACGAGGAGCATTGTAGTAAGCCTCGGAACCCCGACCTTGCGGTCCTCGTGAATCAACTCACTTGCCAAAACAATGTTCTACGCGGTGATAACAGTGATCTCATTGATATGAACAATGAACTATGTACTGTAGTCGAAGAACTCCTCAAAGCCCTTGAAAGTAGGGAGCGCTGTCACGGTAGGGACCACTCAAGCCTTAATCTTGAAGTCATTGTGAATCACCTCATTGGTCGAAACAACAACCTAATCAGTCAAAACAATGAACTCCGAAGTCTTATTACAAAGACTCATCGAAACGAATATCTTCGTCAAATGATAGCTATGTTTACAGCCGCTTTGGGTCTTATGTTTTGGAACGCGGTGACCTGGTCACCATGTCGTTGAATTTGTCAATATAGAGAAACTATGTGCTGCTTGGCACTAATGCTCGTCCTCGAGTCTTACAGCATTTTAGACTTTTCGCAGTGTAGAAAGTGCCAGCGCTATCTCATAGCTTAAGAACTATAAGTCTTGAAACAACCATTTCACTTGGACTTATCTTTCTTCATATTCTTATTCAATATTGTGATTCTGCATCCCGGTTCACACTAACAATATATTAACATGACGACAGACAACTGTTTGTATCATGGAGAACAGAGATTGAGCTTTAGTTCCAACTTGTCTGTAAGCTTCCAAAATCAGGCTCTAACTTCCACAAGCTCCTTTTTGCCACATTGAAACTCCCTCTCCCATTCTCACTCCCGTCCACTGGCATGTCGAATCTCCAGTATAAGTGCGTTGTTGTTATTTCTTTCCCTATATCCACAAGACTTTCCATCGTGCCCTTCATTAACGGGAAACAAATCAATACTTGCATACCCCAAATTTCAGGAGTTAGAACTTGATTCACACTCGCTTGTAATGTGTTTACATCGAATCCCTCTCCGCACATTAGTGCATCCATCAATCCTTTATCGATAATGACATCGTAATAACTGCTAGAACGTTTATCCGAAATGGAATTGTTGTTGTATTCGTCTAATACCTCTTTTAGCTTCATGGCATCACCCACGACAAACTCCATATTGGGACAATTGGTACTATACATATCTCGCATCATGTCAATACATGCCTTGCTGTAATCCAAACAGGTGATACGTACCGGATACGAAAAGGCATCGTGCAGTACTCGCGGTAAGGAGGAGTTACCGCATCCAATTATAAGTATGGAAGGCATCCCATTATCATTACTTGGGGAGTTTTGTTGGGCCGCAGCTTCGACGGAGGGTGTTATAGTTTCAATAATTGCCGTGTGAGGTATATGAGAATGCCATTCATATTCTAAGCAAGCCGTATCTTCTTCTCGTTGCGCATCATCATCATCATGGTCATTCTCATACCGACGACCGGATTTGTAGAACTCTTCCCAGCCCAGCTTGGAAGAGAAATCGAATGGTGTCTGTTTCCATCGAGAATCTTGTTCGTTATTGTTGTTGACTGCGTTTTTTGATTTGATGGCGCTGTGCCGACTTTGCCGACGGTTGCAATGAAACGCGGAGGGAAGTGCAGGCAGTGCTAGTAGTAATGTAACTATGGCTTCGTTCCTTCTGCCTCCTTTCATCTTTTTCTTCAGTGCCGTAAATCCAGGTTAACCTCACCAACCTCTCAACACGACGCGATTAGGTACTCTGAGTATTTCAAGCAACTCTTAAAGGTAAATTTAAGATACTCCCTATTATTTACTAGGTATCTTTCTGTTCTTTACCTGTAATTTTCAATAATCATTATTGATGCGTTCTCTCTTGACGCCAAAACTCAACGCAAGAACACAGTAGATAACCGACGACACCAATAACTCTCGCATCATCTAACAAAGAACACCATGTCGGACGACGATTCATCCCTAGGCGACATAGAAACCCCGCCTCCCAAACCCCACCGATCCAAGAAGAAGAAAAGCCGATCCTCCGTCCAAGACCATCCCGTCATCGAACGACCGCAATCCGGCCCGCCCCAATCCAACACGGACGAACTAACCGCCGGCCTATCGCGATGGATCCAAGCCTCCACTTCCTTCTTTTACGTCGAAATCTTTTCCTTGGTATTAGTACTCGCCTGTTGGGCCTCTTGGGTCAATTGGAGTTTAATGAAGTACGCATTGTCGGTGGGGGCGGTTAGTTTGGGAGTGTGCGTTGTATTGCAGACGGTGGAATTTATGAGTCCGGGATTTTTGAGTAAGGTTGTGGTGAAGGAGAGGGAGGACGGGGGTGGGGGGCATACCGTGGAGAAGATTGCGAGTGTGTTTTTGTTGTTGTGGTGGAGTATTGGGACGGGCATTATTACCTTTTCAGGTGAGCCGTAGTGTGTATCGTCTTTGTCGTTGCCCTAGGCAATACACCGCATGTTTTAAAGTTGTCGTTGCTACAACTCTGTGTGTTATACATTCAATGATTTACAGGTCCATTTGTTGGCACATCCAATGGTTGGTTTGCAGGTAAGTGCATGTTTTGAATGATCATTATTTTCAGCTTTTCTTCTTTGGAAAGTATTGGACTTACAAGAAAATAATCACAATCTACACATGACGTAGCATGGGGTGCCTACTTCGCCACACTCCATTGGTGCCTCGGCATAGACACCTCCACATTCAACGATCTCTCCGAAGGTCGACGATACATCAAATATCTGCAATTCTGTTCCTACATACTCATCTTCGCCTCGATACAACCATTACGATATAGATGGGAAAATTACGGTGGTGCCGGATTGTCGATTGCCGTGGGAACAATCACGTTAATAGCTACATTGTATCTGACATATTTGTATGACGATTTATCGAGGGATATATTTAGAATAACCATGTTGTTGGGATTTATACTTTGGGCGATTTGTGCGGGAGTTTGTACGTTTTATGGTCCGTTCCTTACAACAAGTGAGTGAATCATTTGAATGTTAATGGTGTATATTTGCTTTTATGACTCGTGTTAACTGTTTTTTTACAATGTATCTAGGTAATGGATATTTTGCATGTTGGGCAGGGTGCTTCTGTGCATTTCGTTTGTGGTTAATACAGTGGACAACGAGTGAAGAGGATTGAAAAGTTCACTTGAACGTGTTGGTGTATTGGATCGGAAGAAATTCCTTTTTTTCTACATGCAATAATAATCTCGTGGTTGTTTGTGGTTGAAGTCGGTAGATCAATGCAAAGTATTGGATTGCAATATTAAAGTAACACATATTTGAAGAAAAGTACTCGCTGATTGCGATGAGTACTGAATTTCAAGTGATAAGAATTACTGCCGCTTGTGTCGACATCCATAAACGAATATTCTGAGCTCTGAGGCCCAAAGAAGGTTTGATAGGCTCATTTCCTCAATATCACCGCGTAGTTGTAGATCTGTCAGAGTCGAGGAGGAGTGGGTGGACCAAAACCCAAATGCATCAACACCTTGAATATTGGTAGAGGAGATTCATTCAAGTCATAACATAGTTTACAGAGTTCATAGTCACAACATCACAACAATTTTAATCAGTGCTCAAAAATGCAATTTGGCCAGATGGATCCAACTTTAGAACTTCCAATGGTCTTTTCAGCAATTCTTCTCCTCCGGGTTTGTCTGCAGTCGAAATGTACAACACAATCTTCATAGCATCAGATACAACTTCATTGATGCCACTGTTCATGGCACACTCTATCCACTTCTTAGTCGTTGACATTCTATCTTAACTCAGCAGATACACACCAATGCAAAATATTGCTGAGTAGCTACCATTTATACTGCTTCTTATTACGGAAAGCCATGTCACTAATTGCAAGATCTGGATAACCTCTTCGAATCAAAAAGTCAGACAATGCATCGTGTTCTGAGTTTGGTGTATGGATCCATTTCCTTGCCTTCTCTACGAGGTTGGCACCGAGTAACGTCCCGTTTCAAAGTATTGGGTGTGATAACGGGAGTAGCCTCAAGCCACAGGATGTAGACAGGAGGAGACATCCACAATAATACCCTAAAATGTGTGGTTGCATTAATGATGTAGCTGCGGGTACCGGATAGGAGCCATCAAGGGTATCATCAGTACCGCCCATGGGCACTTGAATTGTTGCAAGTGTGAAGACATCAGTTTCGCAAACGGAAAATTGCATAAACAAAGGATTGTGTTGAAGCGTATAGAACCCCGTGAATGAATTTCAGTGATATCAAAACTCCATCAGTAATATTCACGGCACTCAATAATGTAAAGCTGGGTGGCTTGGAAAGATAGATGGCTACTCTACATCCAATAGCGATGGCACACAATTTCCCCTCTTCATCCCAAACAACCAGGGAAGGGTATGGCAACTCGGAGCCAACCGTTGTGTAAGAAGTCCCTTTTTCATCATGAGATTGAGCTGCTGAGCCGCTTTTGCGTGTGTAAAAGTATGCCATGCTGCTGTCAATGCAAGATTCGCTAGATCTACTTGAAATAGAGACGCATCCCATACACAAGGCAGGACCACCAAAGAGAGAAGTTGGAACAGAACGGTCACCTCCGCGAATTGGCTTTAGTAGCAGAAACGACGCCTGCAACAGCTGCCAATTCTACCGCATCAGTCTGAGCCTCTGCAAGCACTTTAAGCTCTACGTGTGACTTTCTATTCGACTCGTTTCCGTGTTGTTGAGTCGACTGAACAGTTTTCGACACGTATTAATTAGCGGCGGAGGCAACTGCACTGTTCGGGCGGGGCTGGATTGAACAGAGACCTTAGAGGGACTGAGATCAACATACTGTATGATTGCAAAACGATCATCGCCTTCAATCCAAGCAAATGATAGAACTTGTCTACCAGAGTCAACGGATGGATCAATTGGATTCGATGTTCCGTCTGCATTAATTGGTTATTTTGTAAGAAGACTTCATGTAATAAGTATCTCGTATTTCATTTCATTCTCCCAAAATAAGCAGATGTACCGACCGCTCGGCGAGGGGATTAACTTTGGTTGAGAGTTTTTGTGGCTGTGAACTTCGGCAAAGACAGAGATTCGCGTTGTTCTTAATTCGTCCCATGGCTTATTACGTCCATGCAGTACATGCATCAGCATTGGATCTTGCAAGCTTATCTTCTCCACGATCGACTCTTGATTGTCACTAAACGATTTGGGAGTTGTCAACCTTGATGCATACACAGAATTGTTCTCTACAAAGACAACTCCGGGACGATTGTTCAGTGAGCTAACAGGTCCACCTGAAATTATTGCGTGTAGATTTCCAACTTGAGAATCAAATGAGATGGATGATGGATGATTCTCCTTGAAGAGTCGATATGATTCGACGTCGGAATGCCTAAGGTTCCTGAAATCACACCTTGATCAGAAACCACACCACCAAAAGAATCAGGACAGGAGGGTGAAGCGGCAAACGATGAGCCTCGAACTCTTATCGATGTACTACTCTTGTGATATTGGTAATGTATGACACGTCGAAAATGCAGCATACAGTATCTTCACTTTATCGACTCCTGATGTGCGTTTCTTTGGAATAGAGGATATCAATGTCTGTATACCAGCCACGAATCATCAGTGCTCGTCGTAATCATCGGCAACGGTGCTGCCTGAACCAGTAACTCCGATCCATCTCGAGATAAACATGTGTAAGTTAGGGATGTTGGGGATACGGGTCCCAGTTGTAATCCACCCATTACTTGAGACGGCAGGACAGCCGATGCAGAAAATGGATGCAACTTGTAAATCGCCGCTGGAGCAAACTTGGGAGGGACCGCCTCCTCTATCAATATACATTCTTCTTCGACTTGGAAATCAAAGCATTCGCCATAGATGTGTTCCAAACTTTGACGAAGCCGCCATTTTCTTCGCTCCACTTTCACTAGACCAAGTAGGATTTATCCTCCTCTTCCCTCCGGCCGAATCCGACTGTGTCACCTCCATTTTAAAGTCACCCCGATGATCAATGGATATGATAGATATTGATGTTGCCATTGCCATAATATGGGATGATGATGATGAGATAGGGAAGTAAATCACGATTCTCACGAAATCTATGGTAGATATGGTATCTTTCGGAGTAGAAAAATGTGAGTGATACTGTTCCAGCACCGGCCGAGAACAACCCCAACAACATCGACGACATTGCAGATTCAACAGATTCACTGAAGAGCAATTCAGATCGTCTCAGAACCGGGTCGTGCCATCCTGGTCAAGATGGGAGAGAGAGAAACAAACGTCAGGCTAGCGTAAGAGCACTGGTGAGGTTATGAGGAATGGCAAAGAAGATCTCTCGGGAAACTGAAAGTTCAACGTGAAGTTCTATGAAGCAGATTTACTCGTGGAATGTCACAAACGTCAGAAGAGATACATCACTGGAGAAGCTTCTTGACAACTTGTGACACGAGATGTCAAACTGCAGCAGAGCGAAAGAGGCAGATGGTAGGTATCAAGAGTCAGAAGCGGAAGAGATGAAAAGACATACGCACATACGCACAAAAGGGTGTTGTAAAAACCGATTGCTCCGCTCCATCCATGATATTCCATTCACAACAGTGATGCAACGATGAAGATCCCCAAAGGCAAAGATGATGAGCCGATCATCAAGGCCAAGGCTAAAAAGACACCAAGCAGCAACAAAAAATGGTTCTTTCCAAGCAAATTGTATGCACTGCTAGATGATCCTCGTAATTACGAAATCATCCGGTGGATGGATCACGGACGGAGTTGGAAAATCATTGATAGGAAGGGGCTCAATGGAGTGCTCCAGAAGTATTTCAAGCATGAGAGTGAGAATGGGAAGAGTTTCATTAGATCGGTCAATTGCTGGGGGTTCAAGGTATGATATGTGTCTAGATGCTGTTATTATTATTTATTCATGTGTCATGCACCGTTGTTAAATCTCACAATACTATTCAACAGAGGATTAAAACTGACGGTCCCGACAAGAATAGCTACTATCACCCATACTTTCTACGAGGCCTTCCCGTGTTGTCTCAGCGATGGATGAAATGTCTCCGTAAATCTGGGCATGTCCTTTCCCTTCCCAATCAACCGAATCTCTCCGATATTGCCCAGAGCAATCCATTGCCATTGGATGGAGTCGAGAGGGATTTGAATGAGGCCCTCGCATATGTGCATGTACCTCCTCCTATTGCTAATCTGCCCAATGCCAACGAGGCAACGGTGCCATCGGATGTTGGACCCCCTGCTACTGCTACTGCACCCAACTCGACCATGGCACTGAATCATATTGTGCATGGGCAGCCTCCTTCGGTCCAATCCCATGCTGTTCAGGGTGCTGCTCCTTCGTTCATGATGCACCCTAATCACGCTAACAGGGTTAGTGTCATTACTGATGCAGCTGCTTCCATGATGCACTCTAATCATGTGCAGGGGCAGCTTCTTTATCCCCCAACTTGTATGGGGCAGTACCTCCACGCTATGCTAATCAGACAGCTAAACCTCCTGCTACTGCAGCAATGTGCTGCTACCGTGTTAGAAGCCAACGATCATGTTACCATGTTCCAAGCCAAAAACCATGCTACCGTGCTAAAAGCTGACAGTCATGCTACTACGTTCGAAGCTGATGAAACTCTAAATGATACAGGCTGTGGCCAATCTTCTATTGGTTCTATCTGGTCCAATGATGATTCTACTGTAGGGACGCTTGATGTAGAATGGAATCAGGGTGCTACTGACTTTGGCTTTGGCGATACGGACAACGGTGGCATTGTTTTACCTAATGATTCCGCCACCGCGACATGTATGCTAAAAGAGAATCATCTGAACGCTCTTGAAGCGGCATCGCGTGACAATGGCGGCATTGTTTCACCTGACGACTTTGCCGCCGCGACATGTATGCCAAAAGAGAATCGTCTGAACGCTCTTGAAGCGGCATCTTGTGACAATGACCACATTGGTTCACCTGACGATTTTGCCGCCGCTTCCACTTGCGACTCTTCTATCACTGCTGCGGACCCCGAGAGTTCTTCTCTCATTTCCAATGACTCTTGGTTTGATATAGGTGATTCAGACTTTGACGACTTGAGTTTGCTGGAGATGCTTTATTAAGAATTACAATACATCTATCATCTCAAAAAGAGATTACATATTCAACCTCGATGACGAAGGGGTTAGTGCTTCATCAAGAGCAATGCGAAGTTACTAGTCATTTACCCCTCGCATCTTCTATAAAAAATGCTTGCATCTTGGTCTTGTGCGATGGAATGTGATGTTACTTCACATCACTTCCGGAGGAAGACTATACATATATTGAAATACCAAATATTCTGCGATAAGTAATTTAAGCCTATGAATACCAGTATAAGGAAACCTACTACTTTCTAGTGTCATGAGTTCGCTACCTTTACGTGCAGATGGGTAGGTAATAACACTTGAGAAAGCCGCTACTTGTCTTATTAAGTATACTCAATTGCCATGGACAATTCATATTAACTATTAATCTGTAATTGAAAATGTCAATACTCTAAAAGTGTATCTGTACTCATTACTGTTACAACCTATTGATATAACACACGGCAAAAAACACAAGACAAAATCATATGTTTAGACTCTCTGAACCCTTTCATATAGCCAGAGACGGGTCTTGATTTAAGCGAAAATATAACTTGGCTAGCTATAGATAACCTCTTCTTGGTAAAATGCATCACTCAAAATTGGGGATACAGAACCTCTTTCTTGAAAAAAGAGATGTTCATAGCTCGTATAGTGAATCCCCTCTTAGCTAGATAATAGCCTCCACATCCATACTAACAGGACCCTGCTCTTCATTCAATTGTTGAGTTTGAACTTGACATCCATCTTGACTCTCTTGAATCTTTAATAAAGACGAAGAGGAAGTAGTAGATGTAGTAGTAGTAATCTCCAACCCTTGTAAATGCAACAAATGTATAGGATGTATCCGTTCCCCACTCGGACTCAATAACATCTTTTCATCCTCGGTAACATTCCTCCAATTCCAACCCTCGCTTGCAAATTCCACACTGTTACGTGCGGCATTTTGATAGAGTTCGGTGGCCGAGCTCCATAGTCGTTGTTTGATTAAGGGGGGGTAATCGAGTCGAGAGGGGATGGGAAGGACGGTCACGTCGTTGTGGAGGGATACTCGTCGTTTGGACTTGGGTTTTTTGGTGGAACTGCTGCCGCCGCTGCCGGTGGATTGATGGGATAGGATGGATTCGTGGGATAGGAGTGTTAGATTTCCCAGTGATGCTGTTGTGTGAAAAGGAGAAAGAACAAAGTGGTTGATATATGTTTAGATTTCGGTGTCGAAGTAATAATAGCAAAGGCAATACAAAGACGGTGCATCACGTGTAATCTTCTAGTCCTAACAGTTCAAAAGGACACACGATCATCAAAATAGCTACAGTCATTAAGCAAACAAGCAGCAATGTATTTCGCCTTACCCGAAGATGATGGTCCACTGCTCATCAAACCAGTAGTCGAAGACGAAGCCGAATCTATACAATGAACCTGATGATGATGATGTTGCTGCTGTTCGGCGGTTGTAGTCATGATCTCCGTGCCGTGATGCAATGGCAAGAACGAATTACAATTACTACTGCCGATATTATTACCAGCACTACCCTGCTGCTGCTGTGATGACGATGATGACGTCAAAGCGCCACTATTCATCAATATCCTCGCATGATGATTCACGGGAGCCTTGGCGGGCACCCTCGAAAGCAACGCCTGAAAGTCCTCATCGCCAAAGTAAAACGCATCGTCGTCGAACATATCGTCTTCTTCCTCGATGGAGGAATCGTCGTCGAGACACACTTTGAGCGGTTCGACGTAATGCGTATCACTTATTATTTTCGATGGTTCGTCGGTAGCAGCATCATTGGTTAGATGGATGCTTGTCATGGATGGATCGGTTTCTACCATGATGCTCATTTGGTTTAGTAATATATTATTGTGTTTATGATAAATCATGGAAGAGACACTTTTTTCTTCGTCCTTCCATCTCCATAATTGGTTGTTTGGTGTCTACGCACTGTTTATGCTGGCTTGAGAGACTTCGTGATTGACATCTTCTCCCCCTCTCTGATGTGTTGGCTCGATCGGGCTTGACTTGATGGCGTTCTTCGGATCTCGTCATCACACTGTGGCACCCCTTTACACGGCGGCTGAAATTTCGGTGGACAGCAAGGGTGCGTACTCCGCGTAGCTGGCCAGGACTCCCGTTACCGCCGTGTAAAGGGGTGACACTGTGGGTGCATGCAGTCACTGGTTTTTTGAAGTGATGGCACTTTTGTCTCTGAGTGACGGCGCGTCGATGAAAACAGTGTATGGTACGTCATCAACTCGTGTGTTGGGTGTCGCAAAAAGAAAAAGCCTCCTTTTGGGTTTCTTTGGTCGTGTCACGGAGTCTTGACAGACTTGAAAAAGAAGCTGAAAGAACTTTCATGTCATTTCGAAAGTTGTCGATTGTGTCATTACGGCATCTGGTTTATGGTATCTTGTGGATAGTTGACGTCATACCTGTCCGCAGTTTTGGCGCCAACTGATCCATCATCTTTCATCTTTCAATCGCATCATCCATCAGCACAGCAAGAAGAACCAAAATAATGATGGGAGACAACAACAGCAACCACGACGACAACAACAACACAGTAGAAAGTCAATTCGAAGACATACTCTCATTAGTTATTGCACGAAGTCGAGGCGAGGTCGGCAATGACGCCGTCGAAAATGCTCTATCTTCCATCGTCGTCGTTCCTAAAACATCTCAAAATAATGGTGCAGCTGCCGAAACGACGTCGCGGGCAACAACGAAAGGTCTTCCCAATAGACATGGTGTTATTCAGGATACCGACAATTACGATTTTGACGAAGACGATAATGATGATTGTGGTGATGGTGGTGGTACTAAACCAACGGCATCTGTTCAACCACCAAAAATTCCACAAACAGCAGCAGCGGCACATGCACCTTCCAAATCAACAGCTACAACCATACCGCAGCAAAGATACGACGAATCAATACAAGATATTCCACTGGGCAAAATGGGTTCGAGGATGCTAATCACTTTCGGAGATGGGCCGCAACCCCGTCCGGAGGTGGTGGAGGCGGCGTTGTTGGGGGCACGGTCTTCGTTGCAGCGTGCCGTTTTGGATGCTAGAGCCTTGTACCGGTGAGTGAGATGGATGTTATATTGTTTTTTGTGTTATTGTGTATTAATGTTGTGTATAAATGCATTATTATACCCATTATATGCACTAATAAACCACATACACCTCTACATGTATTAAATGACAACAACAACATTAACATAACGGCAGACGACTCAAAGATCAATTCAACCACGCCCGAGCCGCCGTACTCCAACCCGTCAAAACGACCGATGCCAAACGAACACTCCAAAAATTCAAAGGAGTCGTATCGGCCTCGGATTTAGTGGTCGATAACGAGTTATCGTTCCGTGCCCTGGAGGCGAGCGGTGAACGGAATATACCGTGTGGATTTGATGTCAAGGCATTGGAGATATTGTTTCCGGAGGAGATGAATGCGTATCGACGTTGGAAGACGGTTAGTACACTTCTTTTTTGGTTTACACTATACTTTTTTTACCCTTTATCTTTGGCTCTTTTTGATGATTCATCCTTCTTACTCCATTATTGATGAATTGACGACTTATTCTTTTGAATGAGATTACAGATGCACGATGCCTACACAGAAAATAGCAGTAACGAAATCAAATCAACCAGCTTTACGGACGATGATAATGAACTAAAGTCAAATGCAAACAATCCGGATACAAACAACAATACCGACGACGACAACAACAACAACAACATCCCCGTAGAAAGCAGTCGACTATACCAACGATTATGCAACTTTGACGTACGCACACATCACATGAACTCCAACTCCTACATCCAATTCGCCGACGTACGTAAAAAGGGCTCCTTCCTAAAACAAAGTCTCAACACGAACAATGCCAAGGAATGGGCAAAAACGAACATGACGAGAGAGAAGGGCAGACCGTCGGGGAGGCATCGTTCGACTTGGACGAATTTACATCCCTCGTCGGTGGTGTTTTTGCATTGGGTGGGGTTTGATCCTTTGTCGGCGTTGCCACCTCCCGATGAGGAGATTACACAGGCTTTGGGGTTTTTGGCTCATGATTTCTTGGGAAAGATTGTAGAAAAGGTATGGTACATATATGATGTTGATTGTGATCTCTTTGTGGTCACATATCCACTTTATGCATGTATCAACACTGAATTGTTACTAACTTTGAAAAATGATGCATCCATAATAATTTGCATATATAGGCAGTGGTAATACACCTACAAGGGTCCAAGGTCAAGACTCGTTTCAAGAAAGGTTCATTACCTGAGCTATCTGGAAGTGATCAGTTAGATGTTACGGATATTCAAAAGGCCATACAGGAAACTAGTCTCAAATCATTATATAGCTCATCGGACAGTGGTGGTGGTGATATTGGTCATTCCTCCCAAGTTGCTCAATTATACTTTGGACCGGGATTCGAGGATAGGTTAGAATTGGAGCTTGAAGAGTGAGTTTTCTACTAACTGTTTTTTGTTTGTTTGTTTCATCTAGGCTTTTTCAATCATGATATGTGTCTTTTATACTATTGGGATGTGTACTCTCATGCCTCTATCACGCACAGAATATTTGGAGCCAAAAACAAACGATTGACAGCGGAAGAACTAAAAATACGACAGGAGGAAGAGGCGCTGTTTTCGGGTATCACGGGTCCTCCACCTACGTTGGATAATCTCACAAATAATATTAGTGCTGATGCCTCATCGCCTGCAAAGAAGAGACAGCGTACTGTACGACGTGATACGGCGAGTTGAGATGGATAAATGCATGGCATGAAATGTATACTTTGTAAAGGTTTGTTCCAAGTATGGATCTTGGATTATCCTCGCAATAGTACCCTCGTTTTGTTTTCATCTTTCCATAGTCATGACCATAATCTAAGTTATTATTCACCTTCTTTTTTCATCATTGGAACAACTTGATATTGATACACAAAACAGAGATTAAGATACACAGCAGTCGATCGATAGCGGAGTTACCAACAAAACATACAGCACTACGTTAAAATGATGTTAGTTGTTGATCTCATCCTTCGGGCCTTACGATTTGTCAAGTATCTAATTATTCAGAGCAAACTGAGTCGGAGAAACATAAGATCAATTATACAAATATCTAGTTGAGGAGTTCGCTCTTGAATCCACTAAAACGAATGATCACTTAAATAATTAGAGAGTGTCCATTTGATATCAAATATCCTCATTGATGATACTTTATATATTCTATAAAACAGTTGCTAAATCTGTTGTACAAATTGCCAACCCCCTAATACTTGAAAATGATTACAGAGAGTATCTGCAGTAACTTGAATTCATCTATCCTCTAAAAACGAAGTTAATTGAACCACAGCATCATCCATAACTCTTTCCATCCGCATAACTCCTTTCATCTCTTATTACTCGTCTCATTTTCTAAGTGTACTATTTTTAAGAAGATGATACCACGTCGAATCAAACAATCCTATTCAGTTATGAAACTAGTCGAATCAAACAAATCAGGCAAAGTGCTCAAATCCTATTCACAGTCAGCCATGCATATACTGATGAATTTTTCTTGGCGTCCAGTGTCATCAATCCACAACTGTTTCTCTGGACTGAAATATCTAGTTAACATCTCTTTCTTCGCAGTAGCAACATCTTTTTCGTGTATGGCTTTCATCATCTTCACAAACTCTGCGAGACCTGCAGGTCCTGTCTGGAAAACCTTGTCAACAAGCATGCGCTTTCCCCACACCGGTGCTTCTTCGTACGCACCTTCTCCATAAACATTTTCATAAGTAGATATTGCCAGAGGCACACGAGCTGTGACATCTTCGATTAGAAGCGCTTCTGCTTGTGTTTTTGTGAGACCATTATCATAGGTGCCATTATCAAATTCCTCCTGAGTCAATTTGTGCCCATAACCAACTGTTGGAAGACCACCTTCTAACGACTTGTAAGGGATTGCAACAAATCCTTCAGCTAATTTCAAGAAACTCAAGAATGTTGTTCCCAGAGGTTCACCTGGGTTGCAGGGAGGTTTGGATTCATCAGGATTCTTTTCGACACAACATTGAACTCCCTCGACAAAAGCTCGGCAATTAGGCTCAGGATCATTCACTTTCCAAGGAACAGCAATCATATTGGAGTTACTGTTGCAATCAAAGACGTTCTCACAAGATCCAGCTCTGCCATCTGATGTAATACACGGTGCTGCGCCGTTCCCTGGGTCATTTTTTGGGTACGAAGCAGCATTTGCGACATCAAGTTCCAAATGAAAACAGTGATTAGGAGGCTTTCTTTCATCAATGTAATGCCCTCCTTGGTATGAACTTATGATCGACGATACGAAGCTATGAAAGCGCTCACCACTTTCACCTGGGAGCAGTGCGGCGCCTACATCAACAACACAGTGCAGCGTAGGGTCGGCACAATGACGTGACACAGATGACGGTCCTAATTCATTTATCTTTTCCACCATTGCAGCCTTGATTGCAACGCTAGAGGCAATAACTTCATCTCTTGTCTTACCCTGGGAAAGGTTTTCGAACACCTTGATAACTTGTTGTCCACTTGAGGCATAAATTGCTAGTTGACTCGCAATATTACTGGATATAGAACCCGAGGCCGAGGCCAAGTTATTGAACATTGCCCGTGCTTGGTCCTCGGCAGTGCGCGCAGTGCTTGTTACCAATGCAGTTGGCATTCCAGCATTCCGGAGGCCCCCCTTGATCAATTGAAGCATGAGTGGGGTTACATAACTTTGATGTGCATTGGCCCCAAACGTAACAGAGACATCTTTCAGTTCAAATGATGATGATCCAGAAACAGCAATTATGGATGCGGTCCCTTGAGGTGCAAGTTGATCCATGGGGACGTTTATTGGCCCGTAGTAAGAGCCTGGTGATGTATTGGCAGAAACAGTTGTCGTGAAAAATGAAGGCACGAAAGACATATCAGATGACGCCCAATACAAGTCAATGCCCTCGTCGGAAGGAAGTGGTTCACCATATACATGATAGTTTAAAGAAATTCCGCCATTGACTTTGTCCCAGTTAATGACTGGTTGTACTGATGATGCATCTTCTTTGATATAGTCGATGATAATCTTTGATTGAACATTACCGTCCCCAACATTGGCAACGATTGCATCAATTTGAACAGTGCTTTCCTCTTCACCGGACGCAATGGAGAGTTCCCGCCAGGGAATGTATCCACCTTGATTAAATGCTTCTTTTCCAAGACCATTCATACTATTCTCGTCACTAACCATAACATTTTGTGAACTTGAATACTTTCTCATTGATACAGAATAATAATCATTGTACTCGGTTCCGAACCATTTTGGGAACTCGTCTGTCTGAAATCGATAGCGCATTTTGACCCCAACACCAGCGGCAAGAGTAAACTGGTGATGAAGGTACTGGCGACCTTCAAACCCCGCACTTGTCATTAGGACTAAGTCATTGTCCTGGGATGTACTCAGCTGACGGACAGTGCCTTCACCATTCTTTGCGCGAGCAGTCTCATTGTGTTCGACGTCTTCGTCTTCTTTGAGTGGTACAATGAAAAACGGTGATACATTCTCTTCAACGCCTTCGCCTTCCTCGTGTGGCACAAGGTAGACTGAGGATTCATCTCCTTCTATTTCCCAGCCATCTAAGGTTTCAAATTCGAGATTCTTGACAGAGCTAACCGGAAAAAGTTTATCAATATGTAAATAAACCACACCATCAGATGGAATGCCTCCAGATTTGCCAACATAACCACTTTCAGTCGCCGCTTCAACGATGAAAGTGCGGTCAGGTAGGTTGGAAAAAGTCACTACTCCTGTGTCAGTCCAAATATCGGACCCAACACCTTGTGCCTCGGCAAGATACAAACGCAAAGACGCTGGCTCGGTGAAGATTTCATCATCCTTGATCAAGTTGATTTCAACAGAAGAAGTTCCAACCCATACGGTTTCTTCAAGGTACAAGACCCGTCCGAAGATATCGTTTGCCTTCACAAAAATTAAATTGGGACCCGAGGTAAGAGTGTGATTTATGACCATGATGCTTGAGTTGTTATCATCAATCAAGGTGTGATTATCATCAACTAGCACGCCATTTATGACAACATGCTGAGCTTGATCGCCGAATTCGGAATGAGACAATTCAAAGCGTAGTACATTTGCAGGGGCATTGAACTCAGAAGGTGACACATCCATGAGTGAAATGACTCCAGGGGTACCATTCACGAGGATTTCATCAAGTTGCGGGACAATAGGGTTTTCGACTTTACATTCTCCATCCGATAGATCGCCTACGTTGTTAACAGCAAAACAAATAAGAGAAAGACACATGTATAGAAATGATGGGTATGACACTTACACATATCTTGGGTGTATCAATACAGCTCCATACTCCATTCACACAAGTACTGGTGCTGTTTACGCAAAGACTGGTTGGTACGCATGCTGTTGGGTTGCCATAACAGATTATTTCATCACTGAGTTCAGTGCTACAATCAAGAAGATAAACAAGTTAAGTATTTATGACATGCTTGCAAAGGTTATTTCTTTTTATAAATAAATACAGTCTCACCTGGTAGTAGTAGTAGTGGTGGTAGCAGTTGTTGTTGTCGATGTTGTTGTCGTCGTCTTCTTCTTTGATGCCTTTGACTTGCCATTTTTTGGTTTCGAAGACTTGGTAGTAGACTTCTTGCTCTTCTTCTTTCTGTTTGATTTTGAGGACTTGCCATTCTTTGACTTGCTCTTTTCTGAACTTTTTTGCGACTTCGCAAAGACTTCTTGTGGATCGTGTTGAAGCATTGAAAATCCTAACGACATATTATCTTCTAGAATCACAGGTGCTTCCAATTGTTTACTAACGTGGAGTGGAGTGCGAAGTTGTTTACTTTGTATCAACTCTTGATCGAAGTTATTAGGGAGACTTGAAACTCCTTCAGTTGTATTGACTTCTTTCTCCGCTAGTAGTCGACGAAGATGAGTATAGGTTGATGACAAATACTTTCGAAGACTTTGATGATTGACTTTCGTTGGAAATTCGTGGCCAATATGAGGCTGCTTGATGCCCCGAAAAGATCCATGGCGTTCTTCAACAGAACGTCCTTCATCAATTAAGGATAATTGATATGAATACTCAGAAATCATACCACGACTTAAGAAGCAAAAGGCTTACACTGTGCAGGAACTCACCGTACGATACCGCAGATAAAATAAGCAAACTAAGGATTTGTTGTTTCATGGGTGCGTGTAACTTTCGATTGCGTTTGTTTGATTTGTTGTTGTTGTTGTTCAATTAGTTTTGTTGTCAGATTTTGTTGTTGTTTCAATTTATGAGCAAAACTGAAATCCAACATCAGAGCTGAAGCAATTTCCAACCTCCCATAATAATATCCAGAACACAGATCTGGTCACTCTAAAACGAGAACACAGCAGAACCGTCACTCAAATGACACAGCAGGCTACTTCGTACCGCCGACTAGTGAACCAGAAACACGCATGTAGTGTTCGCATTATATATCAAAACGATATATATTGGCCTCAACAAGAACCCTCTGTGCACCTGGAGAAAGTTTCCTTTGTAATTCTAGTGTCCAAGTCTACTCCAGTAGCATGTAGCCTTCGCATTATGCCAAAACGTAAACTTTTATTGTCTTGACGAGAACCGGATCCAACATCAGAGGGAGAATCTTTCCCAAGCAATTCTTATGTATGATAGTTGATTATTATGAAGAGTTCGTATTTGAATTCTAGCACCTAAATACAATGTCGTGTAGATAACCACACAATAGTACCCTTGTTTTGCTTATTTTTTCTTCTTTTTTTCTTCACAATCAATCATTAAATATGCAGTATATTGACCATAATCCAAGTTTTATTTTTCACCTTCTTCTCGCCATGTACATCAACCCCCTTTCTATCCATTGATCAAATCATTTCCACACCAAACTGTCCATCCTCAAAGAAATTCTCCGCCGTAACACCACCACCACCATCATTCTCGACACGTTTATAAACCATGTAATACTTATCATAACCAAACCTCCCCTCCCTTTCCACCTTTTTACCCTCCTCCGTCACCGTTTTCATTAATTCCACACAAGGATCTTTTTCCATTTCTTCATTCGTACATTCTACCAACAGGGGATGAGACGAGCATTTCTCGATATGCCAAAGGTGTAAATCTTTCACATCGGTAATACAGTACAATCGTCCTTGGGGTTTAAGTAAGTAAATGTATTCACTCAACAATCGTTCCGATATAATACGTCGGGGATGATTCTTCTTCTTGAAATGTGGATCGGGAAAACAAAAGAATATCTTATCCAAACTTTGTTGGGGAAAGTAATGTATTAGATATTTCATGGCGTTCGTTTTCATCACCGAACAATTTTGATACGAATTGGCGTGTTGTTCTTCTTTGCGATGTGCCAATATTCGTAAACGAACGTATTCGGTAACCTTGGTACGGATTTCGAGTCCTAATATCGTGTGATGGGGGAGGAGTGTGGAGAGGGCGAGCGTGAGGCCGCCAAAGCCGCAGCCTACGTCGAGTACGTTTGGTGTGATTTGAAATGATGCGACATTATCAAAGGACATTACATTATTATTGTTGCTGTTATTGCCATCATCACGGTTGGAAGATGATGATGTCAACAACAACGGATGGTTGGGATAATGATCTTCGGTCCAATCGAACAAATCGGGACGGGTCGGGTAATCAAAGTTCTCGTTGAAGGAGAGAGGATTGACGTGAGCTCTGCTGCGGTAGAAACGCTTTTGGGGCATGTCGCCGTCGGCCGTGATGGGTTCTGTGTTGGCCGTGCTGCTGGGGGGTGGACGAGACCGTTTGTTAGAGTCTTTGCTTGGTTTCGACATGGTTTGATGTTGGAAATGTGTATGGAGGTGTATGGTATGGTGTGTGGTTCTAGGTTCTAGGTTGGTCGGCCAAGGAATTATTTAATGACCTTACTAGCTTCGCCCCTAAATACCAGAAAAATTGCCCCCTATTGCTGTGGGGTGTGGGTATGTAGGTATGGTAGCGGATAATGATCTTCGGTGATCTAGATGCTCGAGCATTCTGACACTTGTCCGATGTTGGTGCGAACAACTCAGAGTAAGATATTGCGTATTGGTTCCTACGTAACTAATCACCTGACGATTGCGAACCATCAACTTTCAAAGCCTGTTCGCAGACCTTCGCTTTCATTCTGACACCACTTGAATTTCATAGCGCCGCATTGGCAGTCACGAACTATGAAAATAAACCGAACGCCCTTCTCATTTATTTTTGACCAATCAACTGTCCGTCAAATTGTCTGCAATTTCGATCACAAGACTGAGTAACACAGAATGATTGATGTCATAAAACATCAAACAGAGATTAACAATAGGAGTCGATCGATAGCAGAATTATCAACGAAACCTCTAGCATTAGGCCAAAATGTTATGTTGTCGATCGCATCCTTCGGCCGTTAAGAATTGCCAAGTATCTCATCATTCAGAGCCTGTACCCGAGTTCGTGAAACATAACGATGATGCTGATGCTCAATTATCACACGACAAGGCTCTCTTCAAACGTCCTCTCAAGAACAAGGATTGCCCTATATGTTTCCTCCTCTTACCGGAAGCTACATCAGGCAAGAGTACTGCGACTCTCCAATTCCCGTGCTGTGGCAAAATCATTTGCCGCGGATGCGATTACGCGCTATTCATCGAGGGTGATGAAACCAGTTGTCCCTTTTGCAGGAGTCCGTTGTCGAATAACGGCGACGACTGCGTGAACCTTTTAAGAAAGAGAGTGGAACGAAACGATCCAGCGGCAATGTTCGAGCTTGGAACTTGTTACTTCACTGGAGAGTTAGGTGTATCAATTGATCAATCGAAAGGATTGGAACTATGGCTTCGTGCGGGTGAACTTGGTCTAGCTACAGCTTACATGAATATTGGATTAATCTATAAGCAAGGTAGAGGCGTTGAGAAGGACGAAACGAAATCAAAGTATTACTACGAGCTGGCAGCCATGGGAGGTAACGTGAGAGCAAGGCATCATTTGGGCTGGTTGGAGACAGTTGCGCATAACATTGAAAGAGCAACAAGGCACTATCTAATTGCAGCCGAGGGTGGGAACTTGAATTCTGTAATGACTATCGAAGAGTTTTTTTCTCGTGGATTAGTCACCAAGAGCGAATACAAGCAAGCTCTTCGAGCGTACCAAGAGTACATAGATGAAGTTAAAAGCGAACAGAGAGATAAAGCAGCTGCATACGACGAATCATACAACTATCTAGCTGAGTAGTTTATGGTGAATGCTAATTAGGATAACAAGTATTCATAAAATGGCTAATTAATCTTTCAAAAGTATCTACTTTACCATTTATAAGTAAATCATTAGAGTTGGTCATTTATGGCTTGAAGAGAGTACATTTGGTTTGTATTCATCTCAAGATAAAGTCAAAAGCAATAGCGTTCATCTTTGTATACTACAGAATACATAGTGATATGTTTACCACATCTTCGGAACAAATCATGAAGACACTAGTTATTTATCTAATCCTCTGACGTTTCGCCATGACTCCCATAATTTCTCTCATAATAGATTCCGATTGGTAAAGACTCGAAAATGATGTTGACTGAAGCACATCATCCATAGCCACCGCAAAATCCATAAACTGCATTCTTCAACATGTTACAGCTCTTGCCATCAGCATACAATAACATGTCGGCGAGATTGCACTTCTCTGCATACAGTTTGAGATTGTCCACATGGTACTTGTCAGCTGCATTGATAACAGCTCTGTTGCATTCAGATACTTTAAAAGCTGAAGTGTCACCATAAAGATACTTCAACATTGATCGGAAGGTACCAGGTTGAATTGTCCTGTTCTTCCAAGTTTAAAGTCCGAACGAAATCAGGCGCCATTGCTATCAAAATGTTAAGATGAGCATATATCATCTGCCCCTTTACGTCAAACGAGATATCATATCAGCTGTATTTTCATCTGATAGAATATTCAGCATGACCTGTCGAATTTGATTATCCGAACCCGATGTGATCTGGGAGTCTGAGTGTACATACATCTCCAACTTGAGGGGCAATGTTCCATTGCACAAATATTTACCTTCAGCAACGAAACAATCTAGTCTGCACCTGAATGAAGCGGGGCTATCATCATGTCCAACCGAGAAAGGTTTATAGTTCTGTGAAATTTCCAACATTTCAGGTTCACCCTTCCTAAGATTCACTCGTGAATAACGAAATTTACCCTTGATTTTAGGATTCGCTGAAGAGAGTTGAGGTAACAGAGTTAAATCCATTTTAACATAGCCGTTGTGCCCGTTTTGTATTTTGCACAATTGCAACTTCCACTGACACCCAAAGCACGAAAACGTCGGGGAGTCAATGACTTCGTTGAGACTCGAATTCTTGAAGTTGTGAAAGTAGAATGTCAGCCACTCCGAGCGAAACAAATCATTGAATGACTCCGGTGAAATTTCGGGGATTGGGCTACCAACATGAATTGCTGTGGACATGATTAAGGGGAGGGTGCTGAGTGCTGGTGCTGAGCCTGGGCGCTGGGCGGAGCGGTGAGCGATGTAGGCATAAATACATACTTATAGGTTTCAACGTGCGAAAGACATGAGTTTACCTTTTATTGTAAACCCAGTGTCATTTTTTTATAACAACAGCAACGACACTCTTTTAGTAACATCAAACAACATGGAGAAGCATCACTCTAACAAGCGAGACGGCCCATCTCCTTCACCTGCAAGGTCAGCAAAGCGCCTAAAACAGCCAATAAGCAATGAGACGCTTCATCTCCCAGCAGAGATGTGGGCGGCTGTTATGGATCATCTGGATTTCTCGTCTGTACTCTCCATGACGGCCACATCACAAACGATGAATGATGCAGCTTCATATGTGGCCGAGCTGCACGTTGAAAAAACTTGCCAGATGCATGGGAGTGTGGGAAGGCGTTTTGCAGACGTTAAGCGTGTCTTTATTCATAACCTTGTGCGCCAACGGACGATCGAAGATTCTGACGAGGACAGCGATGGTAGTGTTGGTGATGAGATATTCTCAGTTGATTTCGATACATCTATGCGTGCTGTACCATTTATTTCAACATTCACAAACCTTGAGAAGTGCTGCTTCGGGGGTCTAAACGGAACAGATGATTATTATTTCTACAATGTTTTTCGTCTTTTCGATCATCCAGACTATCTCCAGAGACTAATTGACAATTTCTCTTTTGGATTCCAGTGTGGAACATTGTCACAATCGTTACAGGTAACGGGCTTGTGTTGTATATCTGGAATGTATTTTGAATGCGAATCTTGCGTGCGAGCATGTGGGAGCTTTCCCGTCAGATCTGTATCCCATTTTGTGCATGATGAAGCATCAACACACAATCTTAAAGTTTGCACCAAAAGAGAAACTTTGGTCAGTACGACATGATTCATTGTATTCAATTATGGATATTCACCTGAACGTGTAGGGTTTACCTTATTTCTTGCTTTCCAGGCGAATATTCTCAAATCCAGACCTGGTGGGGAGGAAGCTCTTCGTTCACCATATCATTTGTTCCGACAGTTGGCTAAGTGTGAACGGCAATCACTCGCCTCACAGAACGGAAAGAAGCTGTGGCTTGTTTCTATGGCAGAATGTAATGAAGCTGACTTAGAATATGAGCTGAACCAATCTTGTCTAGATAAGGCAAAGCTGGACTCCTCTCAAATTTCAGCTGCAATCACGAAATCATTCAAAACAAACCGAACAGACATTCACATACTTTCGGATCGTTTAAGTAGAATTTTTGCAAACTATGGTCTTGAAGTCTGCGATGAAGTGTTTGTACCCAAAAGCCACATTGCCAGAGAGTTGGGATTAAAGCGCGTTACAGCACAAAAGAAGATACAGACCATTGATTCCAATCGGAGCTTAGGCCAAGCATAACCTCAGAATGTAAAAGAAAACTGTTGTGAGCGACTTAGATTAAAAAAAAACTAGGACATGATATGTTGAATACGTACTTCTTTTCAACTTATTATCAATGTGGTAGTATAAGTTGTTATCCGAGTTTGTTTGATATGAATTACCTTCACATATTCTTGTGCTATCAATCTTCAATATTACTATTAGATTTTATCGAATTTTAATTTCAATTTCAATTGTATGTCTTGTGTCTACAAATTAGCTCCAGTGTAAGTCAAAAAGATTAGTTACACTAATCCAAAACTGAGCTGTGAGTTTGACATGTTATCCGAGTTTTATTGAATTATGGTGCACGTGTAAGTTTAAAACTTGAGTTGTTATTTGTGTGAGCCAAAAAGATAAGTTACACTAATCCAAAACTGCGCTATGATCATAATATAAGATTTTGTCCAAATCATTATTGTATTCTTCACAGTGTATTTCACGAGGAAACCTAATTATCTTTCAGTGCAAATTACAAAGGCACTAGCTTGCAAAAGTATAGAGAGCAATACTATACATTCACTTGGTATTCATCTTATTCTCTGAGATTTTGCCATGATTCTAGGAATCAAACATCAGCGGTTTTTGAATTAAAGAAAGTTTATGGCAAATTCGTTATTGGATACTACAAGGTTGACCCATCTTCAGTACATATTACAAACGTTATGGCTTACAAAAGAATCAGAGATTATCAATCAATACACAAGATAGGCCTAAGTACATCATGTAGTCCTCTGACGTTTTGCCATGACTCCCATTATCTCTCTCGTAATAGATTCTGACTGGTAAAGACTCGAAAACGAAGGCGATTGAAGCACATCATTCATATTTGCCACTGCA
>JALLPH010000116.1:0-30677 GCA_036939855.1 Cyclotella choctawhatcheeana
GCCATAAAAAAAATCTTCCGGAGGGGTGTCGGCAAGAGAGAAGATTCAGATTCAGGTACTTTTTTTAGTACAATTTGATTAGTAGGCTTCATCGGTTTGTCATGATATTATTTGCCTGAAAAATAAACTATCAAATTGATCGCCCCCTATCTCTTCCTGATTTGAGCGGGAACAGTACGTGTCCGTGTGCAAAAGCCAGCCCCCACGCAAGAGCTCACACTTTGGCTTGGCAATGGCAAAGGCGAAGACCAAGTCCCCAACCACAGCTACCTCTTCCGACGACTCCCAACACAAAACCACCAAACAACAACGTCATCAACTCTCTTCGTTACTACATCCCCTAAAAATGGCACTCACCGGTCTCAAAGCCTGGTCCACTCAAGAACGCAACGGTCTCAAGGACCTTCTCCTAGCCCAAGCCAAGGTAGCCGTCATCCTCGTCATCGCACACGTCGGCAACATTTACGAACCATCCTATCCCCGTAACGATAATCATTCCCCCCCGACATTTTGGTTGGTCAACGGTATATTGGCGATATTGACATTTGCCTCGTGGACGCATAAACCGTCTTCGTCGGGACGAGGCAATGAGGGTACACCGCGTATCGTCATGTTGGGACGAGAGCAGACGGAGGAATGGAAGGGGTGGATGCAATGGGGATTCATCTTTTATCATTATTACAGGGTGTATTATGTTTATAATGAAATTAGGGTGTTTGTTAGTGCCTATGTTTGGATGGTGAGTTTTTGTTTTACATGACGATGTCCTTTTGGGTGAACCGAACTCACTCTCTTTTATATTATTTTTCATATATCTTCTAACGATAATCTACACCAATGCATCTCCCGAACATGCATATATACAAAAAAACAAACATATATATAGACTGGCTTTGGTAACTTCCTCTACTTTGACAAAAAAGCGGATTTCTCCATAGAACGATTCGTTTCCATGATTCTACGTATCAACTACTTCCCCCTCCTCCTATCCTACTTCCTAACGGTACCCCTCGAACTATACTACGTGGTACCGCTCCATACGACGGGATTTGTCTTGACCATGATTACATGTTACATCGGAATGATGCTCGAAACGAAACTCGGTTGGAGTTACTGGAAATCACGTATTGCCGCCGTATTCATCAGTTTATTGGCCCATATTCTATTCTACGAAACCTCTGCCGTTAATTTCCTACTGCTATTCTCTAAAGAGTATCATTTTCGCTTCCAAGCCGATAAATACAGCGCATGGATGGGTATGGCATCGGGATTACTATGGGGTAAAGTCGGCGAATACATGCAGTGGGCACACGGATTCGAAAATGAAGGGAGGAGACGTAAAGCGACAATCGTACAATTCGGATGCGGCGTTCTCTTAATTTGGATATGGTACGATTTCTTCGGTTACATGACGGACAAGTATTCGTACAATCCGGTACATCCGTACGTATTCATCTTCCCCGTTATCGGATGGCTCATGATACGTAACTGCACGAGATATCTCACCGAATGTCACAGTACCGTATTGGAATTTTTGGGTAGGAACACGTTGGAAACATATGTACTGCAATTCCATCTCTTCATGACGCATAACGTGCAATACATTCCCGTGGTAGTCCCCGGGAGCGGTTCGGACGGGACGGCAATTCCCAAATTTCTAAATATGTTACTTTGCGGTAGCGTCTTTGTGACTGTGGCGGTTTGGGCACGAAAAATAACGGTGGCGACTCAGTTGAGTGTGGTTGATTTGGTAAAGAATGTGCGAGGGACGACGGATAATGTCGTTACGGCGGGTAGGGAGGAGACTGTGGAATTGACAAAGGCTGAATCGGGGATGAGTGATGGGGGCTTGCGGAAGTAGTGTAGTAGAGATAGCTAATACGCATAACATATTAATGGAATTATAGTTTTTGAAATGAAAATGTAGATTTGAGTAGATTGCACTGTTTGTGTGTAAAATGAATGATTAATGAAAATCTTTGGATGGAAAAGTATACAAATCATTTGTATGAATCAACAAAAATCAATGTATGTTTTTATACATTCCAAACAATCTCATGACACAACTCATGTTGAGAATCGTAATAATTCGCAACCCTAAACAAAGACGAAGTATTACTCGTAGTTCTTTTTTCTCCATAATCTTCTTTTGATGCATGATCAAACACGGTACAAGCTTTCACCACAAGTTCCCACGTTGTTGATGTTGTTGTTGTTGTATTATCATCATATACATCCTCATTCCAACGATTGTCACGTCCTCCATCCGATTTGCACGATTGAATCAATGCCACGTAATCCATCCATTGATGTAAATGACATGTCATTCGTTTGGGTAATGATTTGTAGGTGTACTCGGAGAGTGTTGCCATGAGCGTTATTCGTTGGGATTGTTGTAACGGATTATTAGTATTAGATGATGATGATGATGCTTTGGATAATAATTCATTGCGATTCGATTCGAGTGCATCCCCCGTATCTGCCAATAATGACACTTGAAAAATAAAATAACATCATATACAATATGAAATTTGAAACAAACAAATGAGAGTCAATTGATGGGATGAATAACACAAGATCACAACCGAATAATATAAAACATTTTGACAAACAAAAAACTCTCTCTTACAAACATGAGTCATTTCGGTAAGACTCGATCCACCTTCTCCTCTCGACGACGACAATAATTCTTCACCCAATCCCAAAATAAATATCCCATCCAACGGTTGTAACCATTCCGGCAAAGAGGGTGCATACGCCAAATACTTGATTATATCCGAATACGAATGTATGTATTTGATTTGTATATGATGCAAGACGTGTTCCTTCCATTCTTTTTTACTATCATCGTGTGTAGTAGTATTATTGTTATTGGATGATGATGGATTACATTGGATCGGGAATGGGATCTTATCCGCCGCCAATGATGCTACCAGTTGCTGTTGTTGTTGACTGTTGATGTCGTCGTTATTATCACTACGATATTGCATCTTATTCCTTCGTCTCTTTCGTGATTGTTTGGTCGATCCCGGTATTAATAACACCGCCTTACAGCAGCGGCATTGTTTATCGTTGTTATTTCTTGTTGTTTCATCGTCATTGCCTGATTTCATCATCTTAATATCACAACCTCTGCAAGATAATGTCGACGAAGAGACGATGGCACACGCCGCATCCATTATCAAAGAGTAAGCCAATGCAGGATGACGATGACGATGCATTATTGTTGTTGATGGTGATGATCCATTAATGTCATTGTCATTGGTTGGATGATGGAGGGATGAATCTTCTTCTACGAGCAGCAGACGCAAACCGCCTGTTGCGTTAGAGGAGATGCTTTGTTGATGGAGATGATGATGTGGGTTGTCGCTGGTTAGTGCCTTGGTGGATGCAGCGTGGAGGAAGCTGGACGGCATCATCATGGTTGTGTGTTGTATGTTGTATCTAGTTGTGTTTGAAGTATGAAGCCAGCGCAGAAAGCAGAAAAAAGAAAAGATTTTGGCGGGATTTAGATCTTTCAATTTAGTAGATACAATTTTATAAGGGGGCAGTTCAATAACTATGACTGATAAGTTGTTCAGTTAAAAGTGATTGTCACACTACTAAAATAGTAGATCTCTTCGTTGACGTCACCCATCACCTGTGAGCACCTGACTGATTCCATCATGACACAGCGAAACCATCTTCTCATTTTTTTGTCGTGGCATTTTGTGGCATTGTCATAATAATATTCTTAGAGACAATAATTCTAATACAACATGATGGAGTTCTTCAAAGCCTTCACGGCCATATCGCTACTCATCACTCCATCAACGGCATTCACGAGCCGTGGCGTCACATCATTTGCATCAATCCATCATCGTGGTGTACCTCCAACAGTGCCCATCAATCAATCACCGTCGTCATCATTAACCTACTCCTCTCTATTCTCCTTCCTCTCATCCGAACAATCCAACAATAACATCAATGACAATGACGAATCCATAACCAAACGAAGAGCCTTCCTGGCAACATTATTCGCATCAGCCTCCATACTCCCCGCCTCCTCCTTCGCCAAACAACCCATGAACGAAAATTCTCCATTAATCTACGGTGACGACTCCATAATGTCACCCAAACAACACGGAACCACGGACGGCGAGGTACAAGATAATTTACGATACGGCGTGAGTCGTAAATTGGCCGATAAGATTAGCAGTTACAATCGTGTCTTTGCCGAAATGGGTGGATACTTTGAGAATACTACGTTTGAGGATGAGGTACGGAGAGTGGTGGGTGAGACGGGTGGTCCGGTTACTTTCTATGATAGGTGAGAGAGTTTGTGAACGTGTTTTTAGATGTGAAAGTGCCTTGCGTACATACTGCAATGGATATTTCTAAATCTGATTTTTCTCTCTCTCTTTTGATTCTTATGTTCCAATAAAGTGTATCGGGGAAACCACTCTTTCGAGCCCCCATAAACCGATCCGTCGACGCCTTCATGACCGAAAGCGCCGTTCACGGATGGCCATCCTTCCGTGACGACGAAGTCGTTTGGGAGAATGTACGTGTATTGAAAAGCAGCGGTGAGACGGTTTCGATCGGTGGGACGCACTTGGGACACAATTTACCGGATAAGAGTGGGAATCGATATTGTATTAATTTAGTTAGTATTGCTGGTAATCCTTGAAAAAAATTGGAAATTAATTTGTTCCAAATTGCGATTTTCTTCCAGACTGTAATAGCATGGTGTTATGTTGGAGTTTTTATATTCTTTCGATGTAATGATGAAAATACAAATGAATATTGAGGTTAACGGGATGTTGAGTTTAAACAAGTTCCTTCATAGGTGACAGCCAAACAAAGAAATGCTCTAGACACACATGAGTATAAGTGTCTCTAGCAATGTATTTACATCTTACAATGTTATCATGTACTAGTCTAAAATCAAACAAATCTGTCTTGTGTTTAGCCTTGCCAAACAACTCATGTTCACAGGCACAAGCCTTATTACTTTAAACAAAACATATGCAAGGTCACAATGCGATTGTTAGAGACCATAAAGAAGGTCAGGCATCAATTAATCAATTGAATTGTAGACTGTGGTTACTGCATAAGTACTCTCTCTCATAGGTAGGCAGAAGATTTACCTAATAAACGAATTTAAACTCTTTCAAATTGTGAAATGTAATAATCAATAAGCACAATGGCCTTACTCATCTCTCATCTTCCCCTCAGATTGAAAGTATCCGTTATCACAACAGTTTCAAAATTAACCTAGTAACTAAGATTGCCAATAATTTTTGTAATTTATTCCTATGCCTATGTACATTCTCGCCATATGTGGTGAGATTAAGCAACAACCTTACCCTTACCGTTCCAAAAAAGATATCTGTTCACCACCTAAAATTCATCTCGTCTCAACAAACAACAATGTCAATCCATCGGCCATCCGATGACATGCCATTGATATATTTTAAGAGCCCCATTGGCTCACATGTAAGAAGATTTTTGGCAGTAACATTGTAAATTACAACACTGTCAATGCTGATTGCTGATACATTGAGACATTCCAATTGCATAGGCACTTCCATTTTATTATGTCGTGATGAATATCATCCATGTAGACAATCTCAGATGTTGCATAATACCATGCAGCGGATAATTATGGCACTCTTCCAATTCTACACTCTATTCATTCGGCATTCTATGGAGCTTATTGTATCGACGTGCTTGATACTGTCTCAAACTCCCTAAATCTCTTCATTGTTGATGAAGTTATCAAAGCTTCGCAAATATGAATTCATTCTACTCGACACGTCATGGTAAACAACAAATTATTGCAAATGAGGAGAAAAAATACACATACATGGAAGAATCTAATTGAAGCATCAGGCATTGACAGCTATGAGCTTGATTGTTCCAAATGCAAAGATAGACAGTTATAGACTTGCTTGGCCCTAAACATCATGTGTGGGAATGTTGTAAAGGATATGCTTGAATGATGTATGGTAGCAGTTTGCACAAGACTCCTCTTGCGCCATTTATCTAAAAGGGAGTCCTTGATAATAAGAACATTTCTGCGTAGGAATCGTCCAGCGACAATGCCAAAAAAGGCGCCTTGCTTTTGTCAGCAAAACCGAGAACACAAAAACAAAAACACATCACACAGTGCAAAGCAACGACACGAGACGATCCAGCGTGCCAAATAAATTCATTACAGACAAAACAAAAGTTCATTCTGTCTTTGTTGAAATTGTGGCGTTGTTGATAACCTGGCAGACAAAGTACACTATTGGCGTCTTTGGCTCCAAAGTGTGTGTTTGTTTCTCTAAGACGTGTCATCCTAAATAATACGGAGTGATTCTGTCATCGTGATTGCCGTCGGAAGTAATGACGAGACCACGCAGAGCAGCGGTAAGTGTGTGTATTTTGTTTGTCTATTGCTCCTATTGCTGTATACTTATAATCATCATCATTTGCTTACACCACGATCATCGCATTCATATAATCATTATCATCAACACAAACACCAGGCACGAAGCAGCGGCAGCAGCAGCTCCGAAGACGACAATCCCCGTCGCTCCGCCCGCTCACGCAATCAAACCAAATTATCCTACGCCGAAACCAATAACGACGACGACGATGCCATGGACGTCGACTCCAACCAAGAAGAAAGCAGCGACGAAGAAATGGAAGAAGAGGAAGAAGAATCGAAACAGCCCACCCGTAAATCGTCCCGATCGACGGCTTTTCGGGGGGAGATGAAAGATCCCACCAATTCCATTGCCGATTTACTCAAGATTGTCGATCAGGCCGATAGTGCTTCCAGTGCCGAAGAGAATACCAAATCCAAAGCTAGACGAGGAGGCAAACGTCACAAGAGCGATACGGACGAAAGCAACAACGATAAACAACCCAAATCGCCGGCGAAACGACACACCCAAAAACGAAGAAAGGCCCCTCCCCCCGAAGAAAGCTCGGACGAAGAAGACTCTTCCTCAGAAGACGAGGAAGAGGAAGAAGAAGAAATGAAATTCAGCAAAATCATCGCCTCCAAATCCCTCACACTCTCCGAATGGAAAACAATCTCCTCAAAACTAAACACCACCGAAATCACCAACGGATCGCGATGGATCCAAGATCGTACAGAGGAAGAAGAACATAATCCCACCAAGTACGAAGAACGATTTTTGGTAAAATGGAACGATTTGTCGCATTTGCATTGCAGTTGGGAGACGGAACGGGATTTGTTGGAGTTTTGCGAGGGGGCCAAGGGGAGGATGAGCACTTTTTTTAAGAAGAGCAGTTTTGGGTTGTTGTATGATGCCGATGAGAGGTTGGATGGGGTGAGTGGCGGTTACGTGTGGTTGTGGTTAATGTTTGTGGAATTGAACCTTTGAATGGTGTTGATGATTTGCGAATTGAACTTGTAAACAACGTGTCTTTGCTCACATCTCGTGTCATCGTTCAAAAAGGACTACTTTGATCCGTCCTGGGTCACCGTCGAACGTATCCTCGAATGCAACGACGATACCCCCACCAACGAACAAGAATCGGACCCCGTCAAACGATACGGCATCATCCTAGACCCGCAACACCCGCAGTTCGAAGAAGCGACCGGACGTCAATTCTTGGTCAAGTGGGTGAATAAGAATTACTCCGAAACGAGTTACGAATTCGAACGCGATTTGATCCTCAATGAGGTGGAGTACACCGAACACCTTGCCGCCTATGAGATGCGTAAGAATAAACCCACGAGGAATGAAATGAAGGCATGCGAAGATATCGGCAAGGCGGAAATGAAGAGGTTGTTGAAAGTGTTTAGTGACAAGGTCAAGGCTTCCGAGGAGGAGAGGGAGAGTTTGATCAAGTCGTATCAGTTGGATTTGGAGGAGAAGGAGTTTAAGTGCGGTGGGAAGTTGAGGGATTATCAGGCGGAGGGTGTGACTTGGTTGATGTCGAATCATATTAACCAGAGGAGTTCGATTTTGGCGGATGAGATGGGACTCGGGTGTGTACTTCTCATCTTTGATGCTTGACGATTGCTTTGGTCAACATGTTCATGAGTGGCAACTGACTCGCATACTTCTCTCTCAATATACACAACATCATTAGCAAAACAATTCAGACTGCTGCATATGTTAGCACCGTTGCATCACAACTCTCGACTCGTGGACCTTTCCTCATCGTTGCACCTCTATCCACGATACCTCATTGGTATAGAGAATTCACGGGATGGACCAATCTCAACACAATAATCTATCACGGATCCGCAGAAGACAGATCCGAGGCCAGAGCCTATGAATTTCCCTTCCCCAAGGATCGAATTGATTCGGACAATGTGGGTTTTAATGCGAGGTATTTGAACAAAGTGCAAAAGAAATGGAGGGCCAATTGGATGAGGACGTGGATGGTAGAAGTTGTGATTACAACGCCTGAAATGCTTGTTACAGATGACTTTAAGGAGCTTGCCGCTATTCAATGGGAGATTTTGGTCGTGGATGAGGCTCATCGTAAGTGATCTATGTTTCGATGGGCGCTGCTTTGTGTCTTTCATCGCTCTAACACATCTATGCAATTCAGGTTTGAAGAATCACAACTCCAAATTGGCCAAGAATCTACGCGACGACAGCTTTGAGTTTAAGCATTCTCTCCTCTTGACCGGAACACCCATTCAAAACAACATGGAGGAGTTATGGACATTGCTTCACTTTATCAACCCGCAGGGCTTTGCCAGCCTCGATGACTTTATGGAGCAATATGGTGATATTAAAAGTAAGGAACGCGTGGACGAGCTGCACGAAACCATTCGTCCGTACATTCTGCGGCGGCTTAAGGAAGATGTTGAGAAGTCAGTGCCGCCAAAGGAGGAGACGCTGATTGAGGTTGAGTTGACCAAACTACAGAAGCAATACTATCGCGCACTGTTCGAAAAGAATTTGAAGTTCCTGCATCGCGGCAAGAAAGGTGTTGACGGCCCGAGCATCAATGTAAGTTTAGAAAAAGTTCAAGTGGTATCTGCTTTTTAACCCAGAATATCACTCATTTTTATTTGTGTTTACGTCACAGAATATTGCTATGCAACTCAGGAAGTGTTGCAATCACCCGTTTCTTTTAACTGGAGTAGAAGGCGAAGTGAGAAGCCAGGAACCCAATACCAGCACCGTTGATTTGTTGGTCAACACATCTGGAAAGCTGGTGCTACTTGATAAGCTTTTACCTCGACTCAAGGCTGATGGACACCGGGTGCTACTGTTTAGCCAATTCAAAATCATGCTTGACATCATTGAAGATTATCTCCATCTCAGGGAATTCAAATGTGAGCGCATCGATGGATCTATTACAGGGCTGAAACGTCAGGCTGCTATCGATAGATTTCAAGCAAAGAAGGGAACCGAGAATGGTCGAGAGGCCCCGTTGATTATGTTATTGAGTACCAGAGCAGGAGGCGTAGGAATCAATTTAACTGCCGCTGATACGTGTGTAAGAAGAATTGTCTGAGTGGAATATTCTCTGTGCGGGCCATCATTCTGACTGACTTACTTTGTTACCTTGACTTTTGTAGATCATTTTCGACAGTGATTGGAATCCTCAGGTCAGTGTCATTACACAATTAAATTTGTTCCCTTTACACTTTTCTCACCCTTTCCTATTCTTTCGTAGAATGATCTTCAAGCGCAGGCAAGGTGCCATCGTATCGGTCAGACTAAGAACGTGAAAATTTATAGACTCCTAACGCGCAAGACTTATGAGATGCAGTAAGGATCGTATTTCTATTTTTCCTCTTTTCACCCACTCATCTTTGACTCAACCACCTCCCTTTTATTACGTCTTTATACTACAGAATGTTCCACATGTCTAGTATGAAGATGGGACTTGATCAAGCAGTTCTTCAAGGTATTGAAAATACAGGGGGAGATAAGGAAGTTATGACAAAGGAGGAAGTGGAGAAGTTGCTGAAAAATGGCGCATATGACATATTCAAGGAGGACAAAGATGGCACTGGCGAAAAGGAGTCTAGTGATTTCGTCTCACAAGACATCGACTCTATCCTTGCACGCCGAGCGACAACCATTGTTCATGATAACACCGGGAGCAAGAGTAATGCTGCTGGAGGGACGTTTTCAAAAGCGAGCTTCAAGCAAAATGCCAACGAAGCCGAGGTTGATATTGATGACCCCGACTTTTGGACTAAGTAAGTCTCATAAAGTTCTCGATGCCAAGGTTCGTAATCTGACTTTAGGCTGACATTATTTTTGTTATAGGGTTGTTGGCGAGGTGAAGGACGACGAGGATGGTGATATTCTTGCATCTGGCAAGAAGAGAAAGCGAGAACGAACAAATTATTCGGAGAAGGAGATGCTAAAGGATTTTGACCACGCCATCGGTAAATACGCGTCTTACGATGATGATGACTCGGTCGCTAGCGAATACAGCAATAATGCAGCTGATAACTCAAGTGACGAAGAAGACGTTGATGAGATTGAAAATGAAGATCTCAAAAGGATTGCTCAAGATGTCAAAAGTAGTCACACTAAAACCGAAGAACGCCATCAGTGGGGAGGTGCAAGTTGGACTGATTGGAGTAAGGAAGATGTTGAACAGGTCTTGAAGTGTCTTCAATGTTATGGCTATGGAAACATTCCATGGGATGAATTCTTATCCAAAAAAAGATTGCCCCTTTCGAAGACGTACAAACCAGAGGAATTGAGGTAAGTTACCTTGTCTGCAGCTCCGCTTGTTTTGAGAATTTCTTATCTTACCAATGAACACCACAAGGCGAATGTGTTGGGCTGTGCCACTTCTGTGCCTGCAAGAAGCTGCACAAGACAAAATTGACGAAGTTGCCGCCGCACACGCCAAGAGCGGCGATGGTGATGTTCTTTCTCGAATCCAAGAAGGAAGTAACTCCCAAGAACTAGCTAAAAAGAAGCATAGCGTATTCATGAATGTTCTTGCAACCAATGAGTCTTGGGTGCAGGAGGTGGTCGCTGATGCATTATCCTACAGTAAAACAGTTCCACCACGGGACAGAGAAAAAGTTAACAAGATCCTTAATGGAACGGGCTCACCTGGTAAATCTCCGCGAGATAGTCCTGTGCAATCTTTACTTTCCGCGAAGTTTAACGAGGATGTGTGGCCTACACTCAGATCGCGGGGATGGAAAGATGACCAAAAACCAGGAGCTAAGAGCATAGGCTACTCCTATAAGGGTCAAAGCTATGCTAGTATAGTTTCAGTGCTAAATGCAATTCCCAAATATCATCCTGAACTGCTGCCGATGGTCAACGCTCTTATTTCATCAGTTCAAGCCTTATGCAAGGAAGAAGATGCCACCATTACACCAACATTTGAATTTGATCCAAAGAATATCACAGCTGAATCTCTAAAAGAGTTTCTCATGCTTTTTGCCCCCCTTCAGCTCGTAAATGACCGGAAGAGGGCTAATCGAATCAACCTCCATCACAACACAATGGTTGGTAGGATGTCACTGCTTAGTGCTCTTCATGGAGCAGTTAAGAGTGCGGACAAAGATCTTCCTCCTGATGCCACCTCTAAAACCAGAAACGAAGCACTATCCAAGTTAATTACTGTGAATTCTATCTCCTCGCGTCCGCATCCACTATGGACACGCGTACACGATGCAGTTTTGCTCCGGGCTGTAACGAAGCATGGCTGGCTTGACCGTCAGTCTTCAGTCACTGCCATACTCAACGACAAAACCATTCATTGGGGCCCACCATTCGAAGCCTCCACTGAAAAGTCAAGCGAAACAGAAGAGAAGCAAGACGATGACGAACTTCCATCAAATTCTAAGTACATTGAGGTCCTGTCAGTAGCAAGACGAGCGGTCTCTTTTCTCAAAAACCTCAAGGATGATATGGTGGAAGACATTTCTTCATCATATTTGAATGAGCTCAGAGAGAAACTGGCAAAAACATACTGTTTGTCTCCACAAGATGAGGAAGGAGACGAAGACTGGAAAGTCGATGAGGATCATTTGAAGAAGTTGATTGTTTCAGACTTGGTTACTAGTGAGGACTGCGAAGAGCTCCCAAACAAGAAGTTATTAACAAAGCGGCTGAAGAAGATTGGAACTGCTATCATGAGCAAAACAGTCGAAACAACTGAAGAGATAGATGATCCTAAGCAGGAAGATATTGGTACTAGTGGTGGCTCTTCAGAAAACTATGGCTTTGTTCTTGTTGATCAGTCAGACAGAAGCAACGTACTCCTCGCTGAGATGATAAGAAGCTTGCTCAAATTGCCCAAGAAGTCCAACAAGCAACGGGAATTTGCTCAATTGATAACGAATGAAATAGATTCTCTTACGATTGATATGACAAAATCAGGAGTGACAGGCAGTTCACTCACTTCAATGGAAAAACTAAAGGATCACATGGATGTCTACAATAGCAATTGCAAAATGGCAATGCGTCAATCTAAAAATGTGCTTCGGTAAGTTGTGAATCTTCTTATGAAATTTTCTCATGCGCAACAACAAATTCTGACTTCCACTACCTCTCTTTGCTGTGACAGAGTGATTCTTGGTATTGATCCTGTGACGGCAAAAACTGGAACCGAGGGTCTCTTTCCTCTCACTCAAGAGGAGAAGTCTACAGCTAAACTTGCAAAGGCTGCTCTTAACAAGCGGAAGAAAATGAATGAAACACCTGCCGACAGAACCCTCAATCGTGCTCTAGAGGCAATAGCGAGAGATGAAGACGGATCGTCAAGTGACAACCTTCGTGTTACGTCTACCGAACTTTTGATTCTTCTTGTCTTGTCTTCTCAAGGAATACCAGTATATTGTGACGAGTGGCAGAATATTGTGCAAACGGGCTTAGAAGCCGTATCTATGGATAGCGACTTTAGGATTTACTTTGATGTTATGGCCGGAGCTGCAAAAGCTAGTTCTGAAGTTTGGCTTGAGACTGCAAGATTAAAGCTCGAAGATAAGGTCAGGCTTTTGAAAACTATGGAAGCAGGCGATGCTACTAGGTCAAATATTGTTGATGAAATATCCATTTTGCAAAAAGACTACGATTTCAAGAAGACCACTTACATAGAAATGGATGAGTTTTGTGAGCATCCTTTGTCATTTGCCAAGAAAATTATCACTCTTCTTGAAGCTGTCCGAAAGAATATCGGCAGTGTCGACCTTGTTTATGCTGGCGAGAAAAAGATTCGTGCTTTGAATAAGTCAGAGAACGGTTTGGGGACTAAATGTCTGAATTGGCTAACGAAAGAGCTGTCAAGATGGGGAAAGGTGAGTTTCTTTAGTATTGCACTATTTGATCTCATCAAATAGTCCCGTTTTCTTACGTTGTACTTTCTTAATGTTAAATCAGTCTCTTGGTGCAACTGACAAACATGGCAATGTCAATGCCGCTACAAGCATCAAATCAACCAAGGATCACCCTCAATCTCATGATTCCGCGGTGAGAGTGTGCAATGCTTTACTCGTAACATTATACTATCCCCAACACTTACTTACTTCTATTGTTCAATGCTCAAGATTTTGACCAAGCGTGATTGCCGCACCGTGTATGGCCAAATTGCTCAGCAGACCAGGCTTAGATCAATTTTCATCAAAAACCCGGAATCAAAAATGAAAGAAGACATTCCTAAAGCACAGAAGCAATCTACCACAGAATGGGAAGATCGTCCATCTTGGTGGAGCAAAGACTATGCTGATGATTATGACCTTCTTACTAATATTCTAGATTTTGGTTATGCTGGGTTTGAAGAAATGCTTGACTCTTCTGACATACCCTTCTGCGTCAAGTTGAAAGAGGAAGCCAGTGAAGGAGAGGTTACATTCTCTCGAGCTATTGCTCAAGCTCATATCAATCATTTGACTCGAGATCTCCACTCGATTGACGACAGTGAAGAGTAAGCATTTTCCTTTACTTCGTTTCTGATAGCATGTTCCGTTTATGTAATCGCTATTAACTTTACTCTTGATCTCTCAGAACAATGAAGCTGGTAGCCCGCAACAAAGCCCGCCGTATGTCGGGAAAGTCTACTGGTGATAGTTCAGGCAAGAAGGCTTCAAAAAAAGGTGGTGGCGTCCAAGCAGGTATCCAGTCATTCTTCGCTAAACGTCCATCCAGTAGTTCATCATCTGAGTCTGCTGCTAAGCGTCAAAAGACACCACCCACATCTCCTGATCACAGCGATGTAGAAATTATTGAGATCAATGATTGATAGAGGAAGTGTGATTGAAAGTTGATGAAAGCAGCAATAGCGGCTATTTCTTCATTAACAATTTATTTGTATGTGTGTTCAAACTGGAAATAGATGTGAAGATTCTATTATGATTTCCATAGACACATTAAATTAAGAGTACATATTAAAAGCAAGTCATTGTTTAATTGCAGTGATTCTATTCATTCTATTAAGATATATCTAAAGGATATGACTTTTGCTATGTTTCTCGTACCTAGAGAGAGCTAGAGAGATGGTTGATCTTGATAGATACTTACCTGATTGAGAATAAATGATAGAAAACACTGCTATTAGATGATGACATCGCATTTAAAAATATGTACTCTTAATTAACAACTCCTTATAAAGCAATAGCCACTATTGCAGCTTTGAAATCTCTGGCATTGTGAAACGATTTGACAATATTGAAGCATTGTTTTAAATTGTCAGTCTCTCATTACCACCCTCTCTGTTAAACATAAGCGAATAACCCGCATACGTTGCCCGTGCAAGATTCCGGGGCTCAATGGGAAGAGCTATGTCTGTATCTTCGTCATCACCCATTTCCATGGCCTTGCCATCCCCTATCTCTGCAAAGGTGACAACATCTTTTGTGTCAGCAACATACTTACGCCTCCTTACATCACTGCACGAAACCCAAAAGAAAAGAGTGGCGTTTATCAGTGAAGCAACTTTTCGCAAAGCACTCTTTTCCTCGTCGAGCTTTTTGTAACGTGGCCTAAAGTAAATCAAGGCATTCCATAAGCCCTGTTAAAACACGCGCCTTCTTTGAGTTCGAAATCGTTGGAATGCGCCCAGGCACGAACTTAACATGTTGCAACTTACCATAGATGCGAGTGTACCACTTGATATCACAGACATAATCTCATCATCGTCAATCCCAACAAGTTGAAACATTCTGGTTAGACTTGGAACTGAATACGTAACAAAGAATGCCAAAAACTAGCAAGGTATCAGAGCATAAGACTAAATAGATTGACATGAAAATCACAATATTATATTGACTCACATATAAACATGATTGGCTTTTGACTTCCTTTGTCATTTTCATTTGTGCGTCAACAGAAAACTGATACCGAACAGTTCGACTTTCACATTCGTATACATGATTATATATTTGGTACTTGTTTAGAAAGGACACAGATAAATGAGATCAAGCAATCACTCGTTAGATACAAACATTAGTATGACGGCTTCACAAATCAGCAGCTCTCTCACCATAGCATAGAGACAGAAGTTTATGACCAGCCAGAGTGGTACGTAGAAGAATCCCCACTGATATAAAGATGCATTGTCGCCCCGGATACAATCTGTTACTTCGCCATTGGTTAATTCATAACTCGAAGTGCAGTTTGAGGGCAATGTTGCAATCCAACAATGCCAGCCGGCTGAATTATAATTCTTAAGAACCAGATTTGTAATTGCAGACGCCAAAGCTAAGCCAATCGGAACGATGTGAAGGTAGATTTCGATGTTTCTTTTGTACGTTTGAAGAAGTTGAAGAATATTATTCACAAGTCAGACAAGGAAGAAATTGCATTTAACAAGGATAGCTCTCACCTTAAACGGCGCTGCGTCCAGCCATACTTGATACCGAGAAGATATTGTATCTGCAATGAGGCTTGATACAACACACTTGCACCAAGAAACAGTTGGATCATGAATCCTTGGAAACTGCATGAAATCTGATTCCCTCTTGAGAAACAAGACAAAAGATTAGTCAAAATGTAATAGAGCATAAATAGAAACGAATGAATGAATATTCTTACCGTGCCCAATACGGCGATCCATCGTTGTACATTAACAATGGGTTGAATATCCAGCACAATCCCAAGATTATATCACATATCGAAATACAAAGTATCAGGCGCTGCTGTGGCATGCTTCTGTTGAATTTCGATCGGGTAACTTGGGATATAATCATGAGAGAACTGACAGATGAAACAAGAGCAATCGTCTGTTGCACAACCAAGAGTGCTGTGTCGATTGCATGTTGTCGCGTCATGGTCAACTGATGTGTTGGGTTACATCTGAGATTGTGTAGCGTTGAAAATTTATCTTTCCTATGTGAATCTAGCCGATATGATGCTCTAGAGCCCACCAATTTCAAGGCCTAAAAATCTTGGCTCACACGCCACGACGCCACGACGCCACGAACCACGAAACGACGCACGACGCACGACCCACCACCAGCTAGCCCCATCCCAGCCGGGCACACCTAACTCGAGAGAGGAGACAAACAGACAGAGCACCATGAGACGCAGGCACGTTACACCGGCATCATCTCTCCAAGTGGAGGAAGACTACGGAAATAGCCAACAAGTCGACGAACGAAAAGATCCATCGTACTGGAAAGCGAATCTCCCCAGCGATGACTTGGAAAACCAAATGTGGGGCGGGCAAGGTGTGCCTGATGCACCGCTGATATCCTCTCCCACATCCAAATTTCAAAAGAGCTGGACGAAACGAGATACGAATGGTGAGGCGACGGAAACTGCCAATGGGGAAAATGTGTCCCCAATACCGGATGCAAATAATGCCAAACACAACGATAACATCTCAATGGCCGTGGAATCAGCCTCCTTCTCATCACCCGCTATAGATGAAATAATACTCGAAGACATTGTATGGAAGCAACGATCCGGATTCGGTAAATACTACATGGGCATACTAAATAACGAATGGGAACAAAGGCGCGTCGCTCTATTCGCATCGGGCAAGTTACGGTATTACGCTCTCAAGGCACCGTCTTCTCCCAAATCGGCGGCCAAACAGCAGCAGCAACAGCAACAGCAACAGCAGCATGTATGGGAGTTTAATACCGAACCTCGGGGAGAACTTACACTAAATTCCAAAATTAAAGTCAAGTCACGACGTAGGAGCGACAATCCCGGACCCACGCCCTTTGAAATTGATATCATACAGAGAGGAGAAACCAATAATAATCATACTATGTGGAGATTTTGTTTCATTTCTCAATCGATTCAGTATGAGTGGATGTCGTACTTGAATCAAAAAACAAAGCCTGAAGATGATGATGAAGAGTATTATTCCGACGATAGCGATGATGATGATGACGACGATGTAGATGATTCTTCACCGGATAACCATGGACTACGACCGGGAGATCACATAATTCGATGGGAAATGCTACCAATTATATACCCAATTCAAATTCACGGGATAGTATTGGAGGCGGGTAAAAATTGTCTTATAATTGCCGATTTCGGATTAACCTCCCATGCCAGTCATGGCGGGAGCGAGGAATTAAGCACGTTCGAAGACGACAATCCGTCATCATCACAGCAGCAGGACTTGATTATGCAAGCTTGGGAGAAGGTAAAACCCAAGGAAAAGAAACGATTGAATATTATTGCCATTACGGATCCTAAGGAGATACGTAAGTGGTCCAAGATATCGTATGGGGATAGAGTTGCCGAGAATGAAAAAGAAAAGAAGGGATTTCTCACTTCGTTGCTTGGTGGGAAATCATCTCCCAAGACGAAGAAAAAGAGGGGTGCAACTACTGCTACTACTAATAATAAGATGGAAACAGGACATGTACCACCGGTGGATGGTATGGAAAATTTGAGTGTCAATGAGAGTAATGCCGAGAAACAATCTATATCTGATACAACAACAATGAAAGAAGCTGCTAGCAAAAATCAAGACCACGATAAATCTGCTATGCAAATTGACGAAGCCGAAATAGAACATGTCGACGGCGAACCTGAGTGGTTTCATTCACGATACATATCAAGAACCAGAACCACGTCATCCGATGCACCGATAATTATTGAGGATGGTCAGTCGGTGTTCAATGTTGACCATCCCGTGGAGAAAATTAGCAGTTTACCAAAATCTGATTCGGCTAAGTTAGTTTTGGCACGTACTCATTTCCTTTTAGAAAATGAGGATCTAGTACCTCCTTATCACGTGAGTATGCAGCGACAAACAATGCCTTTTGCTGATTGCATTACATTTTTTATTGCTCTAACAACTTGCTGCTTCTCTCGAATAATTATAGATCTTTTACAGCAACTCCGAATGCTTAGCAGTTTGGTGCAAAACGGGCAGGTGAGTTACGCATACATGTATGAAAATATAGTTTTGTCACAATCCAAAATTAATTCTCACGTGTCGACTTTCCCAAGGTGGTCAACCCTACAAGCAGCAGTTTATCTCTGCTCTACCTCCTTCGGTATAGGCAAATCAGCAACCATGCTAAGTGTATCAATCGCCGCAGCACACATGGTATTGCTCCCAGCACTTGCGGTTGGAAGTCTTGCGGTGGCAGGTGCTCCCTTGTTGTTTTTGAAGAAAAGCCAGGCCAAATGGGATTCTGCAACGATGAAAATTACACAAGAGTTTTGGTCTCGGGCCGAGCCGGAGGTGTTTGTTGAGGCAATAGAGTATTGGGGCGGTATGAAAAAACTGAATGACAATTAAAATCATTAAAAGAATGGGAACCAATAAAGGAGAACTAGACAGAACATTAACTACTGGTGTAAAACAATCTTAAGAAGACTCTTATCAATCAATTCTAATATATTTTCATTTAAAAGTGATTTTTGGATTGAGTTCAAGTAGCAACCTAGGACCAATGATAACTTTACTTTGTTGGATTTGGATTCAAAATTGTTCCCAACTCGGGATCAAACTCTTTAAAGTTCAATTCATTCTCATCCGCAATCTTTTTCTTGGCATCCTCCACAACATCTTGCGGGAAGTAAGTTAGAAATTCATCAATATCACGTCTCACGGACTCTAACCCCTTAATAACAATACCCTCCTTCCCCGCAATGGAATCACTACCAACCTTGATGTTCTCCACGTCCGAACTATCAAAGTATTCGAGTATAGTGTACAAACTTTGCACCGCGGAACTGCCCACCCCACTGGCACTCACGCGTGCATTGCCCGATAGGTAACTACTGGCAGCCACCACACTGTCGGATAACTTGTAATTGTTAACTATGAACTTGACGGCTAATTTGACGTTGGCACGTTGTACATCTTTGAATTTCCCCGTGGTTATGAGTCGAGTTTCTTGCTGCGTGGCTTCTTTGACGCGTAGAATGTTGTAGATGCAGGAGGAGAGAGGAGGGCGTTTAGATGTGGAGGATGACGGTGCCGATGGCGAGTTACTATCTTCTGCTGATGCAATCAGTGGCGAAAGAGATGCGGTTGATGCAGCTATCAGTTGGCTGATGAAGGTTCTGCGTGTTGGGGTGGTGAACTGCTCGTTGAATTGTCTGGGTGTAGCTGTCAGAGATGGAGATGATGTGCGAAGCAAATAATCCTGGTGATGTGTCTTTGTGTTCGCCGTGCTAAAAGCGATGGATGGAAGTGCCATCAGAGCCAAAGAGAGTAAGCGGAGAGCTACATTTACCACCATTGTTGTTGATGGAGGTGTGTTGGTATTATGGTAGTTGGGCAGGAGCTGTCACTTTAAGTTAAGTAGTGGATTCGGGAGATTTTCATGTGAGAGCTGACTGCTGACTTGATGATGATGACTGACGACGATGAGAGGGAGATTAACATTGTGGGCAAGTCATCATGCCGCCTTTTTAGCAAGTACAAATCCTACAATGAAATCCAACCATATCTTTGCTAAAAAAGAAGAACCCTCTGATCCCGCCTTTTTTCTTAGTCTCGAGACCCGCACAAACATGAAACATGTTGTCAAGAACTCGATCAATCTCCGGTGCCCTACAACGGCGGAAGTGTCACCATCACTACCAAAGAAACTTAAGCGCAATCTCACCTCGTAAATTCACATCACTCCCTCGTCAATTCCTAGAGGCCTACGACGATCTCAATTTTGATCCATCGACGCATCAACGCAACGATGTCTTGTTTGATCCCGTGAATGGAAAACCTCCAATTGCATCCATAAATAATACACAAACTACGAATGTTACATTTGATACAAAAGATGTCGCGGAACTTATTAACAAAGATGATGGTTGTGGGGACAGTTCCACCTCCACATCATCCACATATTCCAAAGACTGGATTCGTGTACACGAGGAGCGTTGGCGTAATAATCCATCAGATTTCGATTGTCAATGGGAAGATATTGTAATGCAAAACAATCGGGGTACTCATGCGCATGAGGAGAGAAATGACGCAATCAAACGAGTCTTATGGTCCAATTGGACAGAGGACATGTTGCGAGATCCCTCCATTTCTCCTATTCTATTCGAATATGACAGTCTTCGTGATGCTGCAACACGGGATAGCAAATCAGCAAACAACATTTTCTGTGACACTCAAGAAAAGAGGGTATTAAAAGCCCTGTATCAGTACGGTCTTGTATTGATTACGGGCACACCGTGTCAGACAGACTCACTCCCTGAAGAATTCATTAACCCATCACTTCCCAAGAATGCCAATAGTAATGAGAGTGCAGAATCGGCATTACTTCATTTAACATCTTTGATTGGATATCATCCCCTGCAGACACTTTATGGTCCCGGGGTATGGTCTACCTCATCGAAATCGACATTTTACAATGATGATGCTGATGGAAATAGTGCAAGTACTGCAGATTCTGCATATGGATCTACATCATTACCGCTTCATACGGACATGACGTACATGGCAAGTCCACCGGGTGTACAAGTCTTCCTCATGGTGCAACCAGCTACCAATCTTCCAGGTACAGATTCCGAGAACAATAGTGAAAGTTCAAATTCATCGCAATCTAGTCCTACCGGTCAATCGGTCTATCTCGATGGATTTGCCGCCGCCCACCAGCTCCGAATTGAAAATCCCGATGCATTTGATGTATTGGCATCTACCACTCGACAATATCGCTGTGTGGATGAACAGGAGGGATGGCATTTGGAAGCGTCGGGTGCGGCAATCGAGGCAGTACCCCGCCGTACTAAAGTAGGTGGATGTGATAAATGGGGTCCCGTGAAAGCAATTCGTCATAATGATTTGGATCGTCTGCCAGACCTTCCACCCTTTCCAGATAGTGAGGATTTAATGAGTAGTGATGAATTCTATACTCAGTTGTCTAAAGCTCATGAGGCTTGGGACGATATACTTAGACGAGACTCCATGAGACTAGTGATTAGTTTACAGCCCGGGGATTGCGTTCTCGTATCCAATCAACGCGTCATGCATGGTCGGTACGCATTTGATGCATCTTACTATCCGCGAGTTGTAATGGGATGTTATGTAGGTATGGATGAGTTGTTTTCAAAGTGGAGAACTAATGGGTTTCGAGTTTTGTGATTTACTTACTATGGATTATATTAAAATAAACGATTGTCAATCGCAAGTTATAATAAAGGATAAATGCAAACCTAACATTTAAACCGTACTTTCTCCCCGTGCTTGAATGTTTCTAGACAATTCTTTGCTTGGTTCTCTCTAAATGGTATATTCAATATATTCTCATAACTCTGGCTCAGGTACCCCAGCTTGTTCATGTGGGTCATTCCTAGAATTCTCCCTCTCTCTTTTCAAATCATTCATCATGTTCACCTGTTCTTGTAAGTTCTTCAATTCCTGTGTTTTTCCATCCTCTTTTTTCTTGGCAATCCTCGCATTAATCTTTTCTTGTTCTCTCGACGCATGCTCTTGGGCCTGGCGTAACGCCTCGGCTCTAGATACTTTGCGTCTTCTGCCTTGAGGTGCTGCTTTTGCAAATGGAGGTTTTTGCGATATTGTTGTGAGAAGTACTAATGCAATGACGGCCCATAGATGGAGCCATTGGTAGAGTTGACGAGACATCTTGATGTGTCTATGTTTTGATGATCGCTGAGGATCAAGAAGAGGAGAGAGGAGGGGGCGAGCCCGCCTCCCGTCAAATCTAGCGGGCAATAAGATGTGACGTCAGTGGCAATAATCCTGAATCTTCAACACTCTAGTTAACAAAAGAATGCCGGCAGGCCCACTAAGCATACATGCACGCAAATTATTAAAGCCCACGCGCATTTTTCTCAGGGGAATGACGGCGACATCCATCAACAACAAGTCAGCCGACAGATCAGACACCTTCACACACCCATCAAACGTGACACCTCCTAATTTCCATTTCCTCTCGCTCTTCCATGGAATAGATTCAAAGCCTCTCTGTATACTAACACGTGCATGCTTTGTCAAACTAATGAAGCGTTCTCCGATACCGCACGTCATATGTAGATAAAGCTTGTGTCATTTGTAAGTGGAATTGATTTGATTTGATTTGAATCTGTTCTTTCATCATTACTGCATCGCTTCATAGGACATTCTAAATCTCTTATCTCAAATATTCACTTTGCTTCTTTGACGATTTGGCTCAGGTGCAATTACATATATAATTCGATAGAGTTCACTAAATAGCCTATTCATAAGATTTCAACATGTCGCATGCACTTAACGCACTCGACCACGCCCTGCGAGGTGACCCGTCCGGCCTATCCTTCCTAGAACAGACTGCCTCTATTTACGTCCTCGATGCAACCACACCCGGCCATCCCACCACGTATGGATGGTGGGACTTTTTGAATAACGCGCTGACGGAGGTTGAACGCTACGAGGAGGGGTTATTTGCCGCCATCAACAACAGCAGTAACAACTACCCATTCAATAATAATTATGCCGCAACAAACGGAACTAATACTACTGCTAACCCACTGGATTCGCACGTACGTCTCCTTGCCACCATTACAAGAAGGATTGCTCGACGTCCTCCCTCATCCGATAAACGCTTAATAGGCACGTGTTTATCCAATGCAAGTATGACACATTTGGCATTACTGTCCAATCCGGAGACTTCACGTATGTTGTTACAAAGTAACGAACAGCTGCGTGAAAGAGATATGGGAAGGATAGCGGCTATTGTCTTTGATTATTCCTTTCATGACAACTACAACGAGAAGAAGAAAAAGAATAACACAAATGGAAATAATGCAGTAGTGCATAATAGTGCATTCGCGGATCCTGTGGCTATGGAAATGATGTGTGGAGTGATTGCGGCGAATGCCGTTTCGACTGGTCCTAATGCTGTTAGGCATTTAATATCGAATTGGATCGTACCCAGTTGTGAATCCCTGCCCTCATTTTCTGTGGTTGCTATATTGAATCATGTGGCTGGAGAAACATTAGGGAAGGGCTGTCCCTTGGGGGTTAAGGACGTGGTGAAAGAATGTGTTTCGGAGGTATTTGTCAAGGGGTTAGGTCCGTTACTTGTTGAAGCATCACGAGAGAGTGAAGAGGGCAATGATGAATCCATGATAGATGGTGGAGGAGGAGACAATGGGAACCATAGAACAGCTGCGATGACTTTGAGAGCATTTGATTCGTGGTGCAAAGCTTCTTCAATAGGAGCCGTTCAGCTTAGAAATTTCTTCGCGTCAACAAAAGTGAGTTTGTTATTGTTACTTCGTGGTATAGGTGTTTACTAGATCCCTCATCTCAAACAATCTCGTTCCAATATATATTTAGATAAACATTTTGGAAGCAATAGCAGATTCATTATACTCGAACTCTGAACAAGTAATTGATGCAGTCTCAGACCTCATTGACACAATACTAAAAATTGACTCAATGAGCAATCAAGTATCATCAGGTCTTTCTATTGCTCAAGCAGTCCTAAGCTCGCCAGCATTGGGTTCGAATAGTCTGATGCTAGCTCAACAAGTTTCCGCGGACAATACCAAAGCTCGAATATCAATTTTAGCTGAACTTGTTTCCGCAGTGGGCCTACAGCGACTAAGATTTATGGAACGTCAACAGAAAAGTAAGTTCATAATTTGTATCCTTGAAATATTCACTAACCCAATATTCATATTAAATTTGTCATGCTCTTCGTTCAGATGATATTGCAGTTTGTAGATGCCTCGCCAGGACAGCTGCAAGAGTTTTGTCGGAATCAAAGGATTTCATAACCAGCGGAGCTATGAAAATACCAATAAATGGGCTAGTTGAACTACTGTTCAAAGCAATTACGCATCCGTCTATTGATGTTTGTGGCATAGCTTTGGAGGCATTTTCTGATATTGCCCCTTCTAATACAGAGCTCTCGACTAGACTTCTCCCATACCTACAAGGAAAAGCTATACTTCCTGTACAATTGAAAAACGATACCGAAAGAATTGAAGAGTTCATTGACTTTCGTGACAGATTCCTTAAGGAGGCATTGGTAGCATGCTATACAGGATGCCGCGCATATTACCTCACCTCATGCGCATCTGCAATTGAAGAATTCTGCCAAGCGGCTGCGTTGCCACATGTTCCTCATCAACTAGAAGCAGCCCTCTTTTGCGTCGTTGCGGTGTCCAGTAAAGCACAAAAATCCGCAGACAAGCAAACTCTGAATGAGCAACTGATGAAAATCACGTCGGCTTTGAAAAATAATGCCTTTGCTACAACATCTGATCGTTTTGTCATGGCCAGAATGTGCAGTTTCATCAACCAATACGCTTCATCACTTGCACAATGCGACCGGGCCACTGTTTTTGAAATGGCTTCTGAGCTTGCGCTTACCTCTTTCAACTTGAGTGTTGCAGCAGAGTGCAACCAAAGTATGCCCGTAACAAGGCACGTATCAGCGTTATCGGAGGCTTCTAATGGGTTACAAAAGCTATTATGTGCAGCGCCTACCCGTTTTTCTGCCCCGACCGCGATGTCAGCACTTGAAAGTAAGTTCAGTTTGTTGTTGCTTCTTGTATTCAATCTTGTTTCTCATTATGCATTTGTGTACAATCAAATCTTCTAGCCGCATGGAACATGCCATACAATGGCAGTCTAATCGCTATCGAAGACAGGGAAATACTCTGCAAAGGATTATGTGTTGTCATTGCATCATTGCCTCCTGGCCAAGATGTGTTGTCTAAACTGACACATCCAATTCTATCCTGTATCAACGTAACTGTGAAAGAGGCCGAAACAAACACTTCCGAACGAAGATCCATACTTCAGAGATTGGCAAATGAAATACAATTGCTGGCTTCAGTTGTAAAACATTATGTCCGAACAGACGCACCCGAACGGTTTGAACTTCTCTCCGCCATGCTTCAAAAGTCTTGGCCTTCAGTTGCAATTATTGTAGAAAAGTACAGTTCAGAAGAGGTACAGTGCACTACTTACACCCCGATGCTATCATCCCTAGATTGTATCTCACTATATTTTTCATTCATTTCTTTATTTCGTTATAGAATGTGGCAGAATCAATTTTACAGCTAATGAAGGAATCATTGTCACTATATAGATCAAGTAGCGACGTTATATTGTTGCAGGAAGCATGCAGTTTGTCTAACACGGTTGCTGCCACAAACCGAGCTTCGCTGCCTACATTCTTGTTATTTGTACAAACTGTGATTGAGATGCATGGAAGCAAAGCAGAAATAACGTCAAATGCTGATGATAATGAGAGTAGTACAACTTTCAGGGGCATCATCAAACAACTCATGATACTTTCGTACGAAGGTGTCATGTCGGCATCTGTAGTACGAGGACAGACGATGTCTTCTCTTCCACGAGACAGCGAAGAAGTGCCAGACGTTATGTCTGCCATGTTCAAGACACTATCAAAATGCATGACTAAATGTCCAATATTTTTTATGAGCATGTCGAGAGATGGTAAAGCAGCAGGTGAATTAGTACTTTTGTCAGTACAGGCATCACCCGGTGCTATAAGTATGGCTGAGGTTGACGTATCATCCAGTGCAATACACTTCTTGGATGTTTTGGTAAGCTTTGTGTTTTGAGTCAATAATTTCTTCATGCTTCTTTGGTTCTTCAAGGTTCTTTTAACATTTATTGATCTTGCTTCAGATAACAAAATTGGATTCCCTTCAGCTTGAACACTTTGAATTATCCGAGAGAAATGTAGTCATGACCGTCATACACAAACTTAAACACCTTATTCAGACAGATGTCATGTCTTCATTGGTAATAGCAATATGTGGAACAACACCTCAACATAACATTGTAAAAGTAGCATGCTTAATGCACAGAATATTTCAGTCTTCCAACTGGGCTGAAGTAGAAGCTTCCATTACTCCAACTCTGACTTCAAATCGGTTCCAACTCGGAGATGAATGTAGAACTACGGTGTTACAGGTTATGAAACGTTGTACGGATAGTAATAGCTACCCCACCTCAAATTTTGGAGACTTCATCTTTGACGTGTGGGACATGCATCAGACGGATGATTCTCACGCTACCGTTGGCGGACAAATGGTGCACGACTTTGTCACAAAGTACAATGCAAACTAAAGTACAATACAAACTTATAACCTCTGTGTTACTGCTATATGTTGAAGAAAAGCTTTGGAATTAAGTACTTACACAATTCAAAACTTGTTTCAATCATTAGTCATTAGTACACATTTACTCATCCCAAAATCTTTCCAAACATGGCAGCACCCTTAAGTTTCGTCGCCTGCTTCTCTGCATCCTTTCCCAATTCCTTAACATCGGCCATGCCCTCACTTATCCCCTTCTTGACTTTACCCGTAATGCCACTGATACCTTTGGTAGCCCCCGCAGTCAAACTATTACTACTACTACTACTACTACTGGCTCTATCTCTGATTAATTGCAATGTCTGCTCCTTCACAATCTTATTCCTATCCTCCGACGTACCGTTACCCATGAGTGCCTTCCAGGATATAACACCCCCGTCATCGGTATACACCATATGACACGTATTACGATGCATAATGAGTTTCACGGATGGATTGTTCGTTTGAATGGCACGTCCATTGTGTTCTTTCTTTACAAACACTCCCGATTCCGTGCAGGTGATGATGATATCGGCTTGACTGTGTTTCAACGACACATTGTCTCGTGTACTGCTCTTGGAATTATTATTGGCTTGTTTTAATGCGCTTTCATTTGTAAATTCGACCGGTGTTTGATCGACAGGATCCAATGCCAATATATTCCTAATGAGATTTTCATCGTCGTACAGTGCCGCCGCGAGCAAGGCGATTTTGCCCCCGATGGAATGTCCCACGATATCGTATTTGTGTACGTGTTGGAATAATTCGTTTTTCAATTCGTGGAATATGGGAGGGATGCGTTCGGCCATCCTTCTATGCAAATTGTTGCGAAGTTGGAGCGGATTGAGTACGGAAATGTACAGTCCGACCACGACGTGGTTACATGAGTTTAGTGCATCTATTATAGAGGCGTATTTGGAGAGGGGCAGATTCGCCGCCGTTAGTACGAAGGTGAGGCCCGAGACTTTGTTACTTTTGGGTCGGTAGATGACGATTTGTTGGCCGTCTAGCAGAGTTCTTCGTTCGGCGTTTTCGGGGTCTTCCTCGGGACCGAAGGTGCGGTTGATGTAGTTCATCGTGAAGGGGGTTTGTTTTGGAATGATGAACCAAAGGATGAACGAAGAGAGTGAGCGAGGAGAATCTTTCGCATACCTTTTGTAATTGGAAATATCATAATATCTTACTTCTAATAGAGGTAAGTTTTCGATTCATTTATTGATATCACTTGAAGTATATCAAATTACCTTTCAATCTGTATTGGTTCATCTAAAGTTAAAGGTAAGATTTCGTTTTTTAGCCAATGCCTACAAACTCCACTCTCCACCGTACCTTACACCGGATCTATTGTGTAGAGAGGAAAGCCATGTAACTCACTTTTCACTTCTGTTTTCATGATTTAACTGGATAAGTTTATTGTTCATGATGTATACATACAAGACACAAGACGCTATCGATATTTTTACAGGGTTGAGGTTTGCAAGACTGGTGTTACCTTCGACGACCTCTCATAATATAGTAACATAGCAACATCAAGAGATAGAATGATGAGCAACGACGTCGAATCGAAAGTGTTTTCCGCGGGTGACCTGGTTCGAATTCATGGACTAGTCGCCCAGCCTCAACTCAACGGAACGATTGGTGTCGTTAAGGCGTTTCATAAGAACTCTCAGCGTTATGAAATCCAGCCAAGCCGTGGATCGAACACACTTGGAGTCAAGGCCATGAATCTATCCGATCGTGACTTTCTAAAACCGACAGATGACAAGTTCACAACGGAACCATTGTATCACAATATCTTCCTATGACCATCGATTAGAAAGGCAACCAACCAGAGACACGATTCAATGTTTTTCTGACTTTCCCTCTGTCGATTTTCCCACTCAACAAGATGAGTACATTAAAAACATATTGGGATGGAAATCGGTTGACACATTGGTTGGAATCAAAGAACCGGGCCGCGAAAAGCCATCATTCGTATTGCTATTTGATGGCAGGGACGAGAGCAGTCCCGAAAATCACACAGCATCGAAAATTGCAAATTTGCTGCCCATATATGAAAGACAACAGTGTTCTCATTACAACGGTGTGATTAGAGGAGTGGCCATTTTAGTTTATTCACCAATGAACTCCACATATTCAAGCTTTTCAAGCGTTTCAAGCATGGGTATGAACGGTCAGCAATTTCAATTCATCGAATCCAATGAAAATCGACGCTTCACACCGCAACTCTTGTATGACGTGATACAATTTCATAAAACTGATGCGGCCAAGCGACAATATAGGAGTCATGACAATCCAATGCATCGAGTATTCGGCATTCAGTGATTTACATCAGATGATGATGTAATCAATTAGATAGTTTTTGTTGACATGAACATGCATATGTAGAGGTTTCATCATCTCATCATCCTAGGCAGTACGCAGATAGATAATACATAATTCAATCTCACATTTCACTTTACAGATGTTTCAGTAAATAGTTGTCATACAAGACTTTGTACTATCCATTGTATCTATTGTGTTGTGGTTACCACTACATCTACTCTAATAGTAAAAGATATTTCAAGAACTTCAGGGGGTTATGGAGGGGTAAAACTCTTTCATACGTTGATTCAATTGCTATATTTAATACCTAGAAAATCGTTACTACTATTATCCTCAGTAGTCTCTGGTAGAATTATCCTCGGTTGAACTATAACACCTCCCTCTAATCATCAGTCTCACCTCATTTTGCCTGAACAGTTCAACTACACATAGAGCTACGTCACACACTATACCTAAAGGTTATTCATCCAATTCCTAGCCTGCTTCAGCGGAGCTGTAAGAACATTTATTAAGACTCTTACAATAAAACATCTTTTTACTAAGTTTAAACTACACATCAGAGCCAACTGTTATCTTGTGTAGAAATATCCATCAGTTGAACCATAACACCTCTCTCTAATCATCAGTCTCACCTCATTTTGCCTGAACAGTTCAAATACACATAGAGCTAAGTACGTCACACACTACCTAAAGGTTATTCATCGAATTCCTGGACTGCTTCAGCGGAATTAGGAGAACATAAATATTCATGATCATCGACACAATCATTGAATTCCTCGCCAGAAACCTCTGGATTAAAGCAGATGTTACACTCACAAGTAGAGGAACAGTCCTCCTCACTGGCATCACACACCTTCTTGCAGTACTCAAATGAGACCGGACACTTACTACTATAACCATCACATTTTTCAGCACACTCGGGCGAGATATTATCACGTGTACAGTTTACAGCGGCGTTTTTAGTACATTCCTCAATCTCATCCTCGGTGCCGTAGCAATCCACTTCATTGATACATTGCCACATTTCATCATCCGTGATCTCTCTTGGACATCCAAAGTAGCACATTTCTGCATCAGTGATGCAATATCCCAGGTCTACCATTACTTGAGCACGAATATCGGAGGGACCAACAATACGAGCGGAGACATAACTAGGAGTCAATGCCATGAGGTGACTGGTTCCCAAAAGAGTAGCAAATGTCTTGGAAGGAACAATAAAGCGCATTGTCTGAGATATCTGCCATGAGTGAGTGTGAAGGAGAATGCAGCGAGTGAGATTAAAGAATGAGATGTGTAGTATACTATAAGTACCATAAGCAACGAACAACCCATATCATAAACGCAAGCGAATACAAATCTACCCGTCTCGAGGTTGTACATTGCACTACTTGATCAGACCTACCTACGGCTCTAAAAGAGGAAGGACGAGAAGACGAACTAGTGTTTTTGGTTTGATTGCCAAGCAAAAGTGGATTTTATGAGCTGTATCTGCGATTTATTCATTGTGTCCGGATCTCCATCTCTTTTTATTACTGGTCGGAATCTCCAAGCTGTGATGTGTTGCCAAATAAAAAGAGATGGAGATTCGGACACAATGAATTATGAATTCTTTCAGACACAAAGAAAACAAACCAAAGGTTGGGGATCGGCTTTTACACACAAACATGCATGATTTGCCAATACATTCACCTTTGATATCGAAAAGGTGGCGTTTGGCCGAGGCGAATCTGACTGCAGCAGCGCAGCAGCATCAGCTGCTGCTGTGGTTGCAAAGAGAGTTTGGGATCATGATGCCGGCGGATGGCGATGGCGGATGGCGGATGGCGAGAGGGAGATGATGATGATGATGGGGTAACAACTACGTATTGTTATGTGCTATCTAACTAGGTTCGAGCACAACGTCACAAGTGC
>JALLPH010000117.1:0-30762 GCA_036939855.1 Cyclotella choctawhatcheeana
CAACTTTCATACATACCTGTCCTCCACCACACTGCCAAACAATCCCAATTTGTGCCCATCGTAAGCAGAAAAGGCAGCGTCTACAGCTGAGCCACCGTGCGCTCGTCTTTTGTGAAGATCGGTAGGAAACAACGCAGCAATATCACCTATAGGCAAGGCTGCGGCATCTTTAACGCGCAGTATTGGAGTATCGGTGACGGCGTGTATCCACCATCTTAATGGCAACGCTGTGATGGGCGCATTTGATTAATTGGCGGTATAGTGTCGAGAGACATTCGAACGCTTCGACCGTGCGTCGGTCCGTACCCACTATCCATTTGACTGCCTTCAGGCATTCTTCCTATAGCCCTGAATACGCGAGTCATACTTGTTAACATGAAAACCTACTTGTCAATTCAGGCAAGTGTCAGTGAAGAGATCGTTGGCTTCTCGACGGCAGGAGGCAGGGTCGATCATCGATCATTGTCTTCGTTGAATGATGGATGATGTGGGACGATAAGGCGAGAGAGAGTGGAGCGAGGGAGAGAGGTCGCCAGGTTTGTGAGGGGCGCAAGTAATGTAGCTTGTCATGATAAGAGAAGAGAAATGAACGGCAAAAGAGGATTTACTAGGACATAACAAGCAGAGTTATGATAACTCTACACAAGCGTGTGCATAGGAACCAATAGCTAATGCTGTTAATAAAGCCAAGATGAGAACCCTAAATACTTATGCCTCAAAGATCTACAGAGGAATCGATAGTTAATGAGCGGAGTTATCCCCACCAGCACGGTTGAAAAGCCATCTCAGAGGAGTTGTCTGACAAGAAGAGAGAGAGAAGAAGGAGAAGTTAGTGAACTCTCGGAGACGCAACTATGAAATGCGGGAAAGATGTGAATTGTTGAACCAATTGTGAGAGAGCACTACGTACAGTCAAGAAGTTTTGCGAGAAGTATCTCTTTCTCTCCTTTATCACCTAATTCCTGCAAATTATACACTCATCGCTGTATGGTAGAGGTACCATAGAAAAAAAATTCTTCGCGTCGACAATGAGTGGAGAAGGAGCGTGAACCATGAACGATAACTCCTCCATTTTTTCCTTTCACTGAAAAGAGTACTACCTGTATCACCTCTTGTTCAAGGCAGTTTCAAGCCAATCCATTTCATTTCAGACAACATGCTAGTCGCAATATAAATATTACGCGGTGATCCTTTCCGCATTTTGTATTCTGTTCTCAGAGGCTGCTTCGTCGCTCCGTGAATCTGCCCAATCATTCGTCAGTAGAAGTCAACGCCTTGCCTTTGCAAGACCATCTGAGCGCACGTGGGTGGATTCTCAATACACACCGAAGAATCGGATTGCTTTGAACTACAGAAGCTTGGACGAAGGCATGACACACGATGTTTACACCGATCGTCTTTGGCAGACAGCCCTCGTCGCTGATTCCATTCGGGTCGAGCTGCAACCAGATCACGAGTTTGACAGGAACTCCGAGGATTCAAATAATAACGAAGAATTGATAGAAACTGCCAAGGCATTCATCCCCGTGGCAATTGAGATTGGCGCAGTTGCTGCACTCGCTGCCCATCAATTAACTTAGGCAGTGTAAGCTGCAAAGAATAGACACACAAGTTTAATAGAATTATAGATAGAGAAAGCATCACAAATCGCAATGATATTTGCATCAAGTTGGCATTAGATTAGTAGAAGTTCTAAGTATTTTTACAGGACATCATTGAATTTAGAGTTTCTCACCAGGAAATTAATGCCTGTGTCGTGAAGTGCATTTAGAATGTTGTATAGATGACTGGTAACAAAAACACAATGTCATTACGCCACATTGTATTACAAAATTCCTATTTATCAATATTTATATCAAACTCTTTTGATTGTTCAAGAAAAGAAAGAATGAATTTTCAACCTCTCTCCTCATTAACAGGAAACAGTAGGAGACTTGATGCAAGAAATTATTAGCAAATCATTATGCTTCCTGACCTTTGTGCAGAACATGTAAATCAAGCCAAAGAAGGAGATTATTATGCAGGATTCACTGAATCAAATTGATATAATTGTGACTGTATCACAACAACAACGTAGCATTCGGATTCGTCTAATGAAGTATCAGAGGAAAAGTACACAAAAGTTACTGGAAAAGGTAGTGGAAGGAAACGTAGTATTCTAATTCATAATGTTGGCTCTGATATATTAGATCTAGGTCATGGCCAAGACCAAGTTCTTAGTGAAATGGACAGGTTCAGGTCAGCCAACCCTAGATTAGTGGTAGTAAGATTTATGAATAGTCAGGTACAGGCTCATGAAAAAGAAATAGGTTTCAGGTGTGTGAATGAAAGTTTAACAAATATGATGACTGGATTCAGTATCATTTTGTATGCATGTGGTGTGCATTGGTAAAATCATTGTGTACCATGCGAGAGTGTTTAACTGGCATGCATTTGATATGCAAGTGGCGGGCGTTCTGCAGCGTTGTGCGAGAAATTTTTCATCAGTGCATTTGTATGATTTGCTTCAAATTTTTGTATAAATTATCATAACATATTTTTTAATAGATATATTAAAAAAGCATGTTTGTCTTCCAGCTGACCCTTCTTGACATACTGAGAGAAAGAATTGCCTAGAAATTGGAGAATTAGGTATAATATGTAATTTGAAATTTCAAATATTCAACTAGCTGTTCAGGACTAAGACCAGCCGGGTCAATGTAAGTCTGGACCAAGTTAAAACACTGATCGAATAATTGAGAGATAATTATTTGAATCACACTCAGACAATCTTTTTACAAACTAGATTTTGCTTTTTTATTTGAATTGGATGCTTGCCAGTAACAGTGGTGTTTTACGTTCATTTCATAGGGTTTTTCTATCTGTAGTACTTTCTGCCCCGTACATGATTAAAATATTGAATTCAAATATTCATAGTTTAAGGTAGCATTAATTTTGTTTCTCTCACAATGTCCGTTGAGTTAGATCATGTGCCGCTTCAGGTACAGGCCCGCTTAGGGTTACCTTAATTTATCAGTTCATATACTTAAAATTTTACAGTGGATCGGATTGCTGGTTTGTTGTCAGTTCGGATCCCTAGGTAAGTAGAAGGGAGCCCGTACTTGATTAATTGCCTGTCTGTATGCAATTATTAGCTCACCCATAATATCATCATTAGCCGCAAGCCTTCTTCCATTTCTTTGCGAGCCCGTACTTGAAGCGAACCCGTACACGGAAGCGAACCCGTACACGGAAGCGAACCCGTACACGGAAGGCGCGCTCCTATGATTGTAATTTTTTTATTTCCTTAAGACATTTTTCAGCAGAGGAGGCTCCTTGATGAGGGGAGGCTGAAGCGGGCCCGTACATGAAAGCGTGCCCGTACATGAAAGCGTCCCCGTACATGATTCAGACGGGGGAATTGGTATGGTACAGATAAAAATTGACGCCAAGATTTAATCATGTACAGGGCAGAAAGTACAAAGTACTACATATAGAAAATCTCATTTTAGCGTGTCTTCCAGCTCCGACCGTCAGAAATGGTCATGTACCTCCTACCTGCTGTGTTCTTTGGCAGTTTTGTTATCACGTCTGCACTTCATAGGTCCTTGCCATGGCAGAATGCCTGGGGGGGTTGTATGTAGCAGGCTGGTTATCGAGGTACGCTCAACGTCGTGGAAGTGCAGATAAGATCTCGGCAATTTTTTAGACCGATGATGGTGTTACAGCTCAATGTGTGTTTCTAAAAAGATATTGTACGTGAGAGGTAACTGGAATGTTGATTCTATCAACCAAATGTGTGAAATGGATCCCTGAACTTGGAACAAGTCAAAATTAACAGCAAGCCTGTGATACTTGCATTACAGCAACGCAAATTTTAAGATATAGAGATCTTGACCAATAAGGGGTGTGCAAATCTGTGTGTAATTTTTCAAGTAGGCATGCTTACCGATTTACAAAATCGACAAGCCCTCGTCCACCACTCGTGTGACTCGTGACAAAAAAGTTCATGATGGACTCATATGGTATTAACAGTCTTGTGGCTGAGGCTTGATTTGAGCATTCGGGCCACAACACAGACCGACATCAATACCAATACGTTTTGTTTCATAACACGGTTCAGAGTTCAGACAATAGTATAATCCCCTCACCATACTAGCAAGAAACGGTGAGCATGATATTGCATGTACTTCGATGATTGAGATTGCTTGTTATTAGGGTAAACACCTCTAGAGGGTGGCATTCGACAGGTCCAACGTCCAACAGGCAATCATGCGTCGTGCATTGCTGCGTGGCTGTTAGACATCGATAAGACGGGAACACCGTCAATCACGTTCCTAGGCTTGATTTACCAGTAATGACATCTGACATCTTGTTGTCTTGCATTCATGCTCAACATGTAACACATAACAACTCTCACTTCGTCAAACTTGCTCTCTCCCACCAACCCCATCTCCATCCCTCTAGATCTCATAACAAAAGAACCGAAACACCTTGGAACTATTCCAACGCAAGAATCTAATATCATAAACTATAATGTTCTTCGTCTATCATCTTCTTCGCCAAGCACCGATGGATTGCATTCATAAGTCGGATGGAGTCATTGTACCACTACACTTCTCTTTGAATATGTTGAAAATACTAGTCGAATCCATTGCCATCTTCATCGTTGTGGACATTATCTCAGGTGGACTGATCGACGATGAATCACTTCAGGAGTCTCTAGTGGAATATTTCAAGATATGTTTGAAATTCATTGTTCCTTTGATTGTATCAGTTTTAAGCTGCATGATATTCAGTGGAGTGCTAATACCGAATGATTACACTGAAGACGACCGAATCCTGCTATAAAAAATTTTGAAGATATGCAACCTATGAATTAGTATTGAAGACCTGCTGTGATTGACTTGTACATTTGAATGAAAATTAGTTCTGTAGAGGTAGTGATAAGAAGATAGCTGTCTCTAACTGACCACATGAGCTGTACGTATTATTTAGTAATGACAACAATGTCTACGTATTTTATTTGCTAAAAGTCCTAGGTGAACATGAAACTAATGAATAGGGGGCTTGGTGTTGGGGGTATCACAATGAACTTATTCCCTTTCTAGGGAGCTGGCATCACATGTAGCAAGTTTATTGTCCTTGAAAAATAAATCAGCTCCATTGATAAACTTCTCTGGGAGTAACTTGGGGTGAAATGGATAAGAGGATGTCTCATTTTCTGCTTCTGGATTCCTGACCTCTCCACTTTGTCCGCGCCCAAAGAAGTGATGAATTTTTGATTGACGTGGATTTGAGCTACGATCTAAAATAGGATTGTATGCTTGATTACTGTTGATGTTCTTGTCAAAGCACTTAGCTGGGACTGGTTGTTGCTTGCAGTAAATAGTATCGAAGACTTTTGGAGTTACCTGATATCCCATCATTGTCGACCCATCAAAATTTCTCAATAGCGGTGCATTCGTAGTGCCCTTGCCAATACGCTTCTTAATCTGAATGTCTACTTCGGCAGAGTTCCTGTACCAGCTGTTTCGGGTCTCGATATCCTTGAAAGCGACCATAGTAGCCCAAGGTGCATAAAACTGGGAGTGCCCTTCTTCGTAGATATGTATTGACTTAAAGCCAGTCTCTTCAAGCTGCTTCATCATCATGGCACGATTCTTGAACGCTCCAATCTCATCGGGAGGGCTTACAGATTCAGGTACCTCGCCAACTTGAACGACCAATATCCCAGACCTTGTTAGGGCATTGTGCAACGACTGAATGTAGGCCTGATCAGTGTAGAGATATGTTGCGAACTCAACGCCATCATTAGGATCAAGAGCATCCATTATGATAACATCAAACTTCGACTCAGGGCTAGCTGGGTCGTGAAACCTGTCAACAAAGTATGCCATAGCATCTTCATATCTTGGCTCAGCCCGCTCGTCATCGAAGCACCATTTGGCACTACCTTCAATATTTGAGCAATCAGTCCAATCTGGGAGGTACTCCTTGCTTAAGGCAACGATCTCATCATCAATTTCAATCATGACAGCGTTTTTAACTGTCTTATGTTTCAGTACTTCTCGCATAGTCGCTCCCTCACCACCGCCAATAATGGCAACCCTTTTAGGAAAGTCATGTGCAATCATAGCAGGATGGACAATGGATTCGTGATAGCTGGCATCTCCATATCTAGTGCTCTGAGAGACCCCATCAAGGAACAAGATACGATTCGGAGCAAATAGCTCTGGATTACGAGCCTCGTAAGAGTCTCCTCCCTCCTCAAGAGATTTATGGTAGGATGCAGCATCACGCTTTTCGGGAGACAAAACTTCGTAGACATCGTACGCCTGGAACTTGGTCCTGGTGGAAACAACAGGTACCTTGACGTCAAAATCCAGTCGGCCCAATACCCAACGGTCAAGGCATTGATATTGATGAGTGTTATCATCTTCGTCCTCCATATTTGGGTCATATCCATGGCGGAATCCACGCCACTTGTGAGACCAAAGCATGGAAGGCTCTGGAATATCTTTTAGATCTTCGCCAAGCTCAGGAACTCGGGGGACTCCAAACAGTCTCTTGACGAGTGGTAGAAGCGGGATTAGTAGACCTCCTCCACATGTAAAAAGGTCCATTGCAATAACTCCATCCAATGGCCTGTGTGAATCCCAAATTGATTTTTTTCAGAATGAGACAACAGTTAATATATGAATATTATTGGTAGAATAGATGTGAACTTACCAAGTGTGGAATGCAACATGACTTTCCAACAAAACACCAGCACAAGAAACTCCGATAGGGACCAAAGAATGACAATGATAACTCAACAATGTAAGACCACTTTCATTTGTGAGTTCAATCATGGCCTTGGCCAGACGTTCTTCGGAGTTGAGGAATTCAGAGTCAACGTCTTTAAAGTCAACTACACCAGTTCAGGGACGCATGAGTTGTTGGATGATTAAAAAAGTGGACTACAAAGAATGCAGAAAATCAAAGAACTTACGAAGAAGATGCTGCCCCGCGGGCAAATGTTCACCACTTTCATCCGTATTATGTGAATGTTCATTCATGGTCGATTCCTCCTCCGGCTCAGCTAAAGCACTAGTATCTTCTTCAAGTGGAGGGGCATAGCTCCCACCTTCCTTTTGAATCGCTGAGCTGCGATCGATGTGTAAAGTGTTGCTTGTGGCACTACCCGGCATCTGAAAGTGCTTTGATGTATAGGTGGTATAAGGCACTTCCTTCCCCGGGATGATGGTCGGTGCAGGTAGCTGATGTACCTCCTCGACAACGCTGCCCTCGATGGACACACCATAATTTGATGGCTGAGAAGACAAAATGTAGACACGGGCCACACACCCGATAGAGAAGGCTAGCAGGGATGTTATGGCGAATGTTATCACCACAAATGGTACCGACAAACTGGTGGATAATATACATTGTACCCAGCTCTGCTTGTTCTCGTTGGCTTGTTCATTACTGGTAGATGGAGATGCTGTATTGAGAAGAGCTACAAGCTCTTTATTGTTGAGTTCATTTATTCTCTTGCCCGTAGTGGATTGCCTACGCTCAAGAGGATCGGTGCTGCGTCTAGTTATCTGACACATACTTTTATTTGAGAATAGATTAGATTTCGGTATCTTCTGGCGGTCTTCCTCCGTGGCGTGGGAGAATTGTTATTGAACGATGCTTGACTCGGGTCGTTTGCATACAGTGCGGTTGAATATTATTATCAGTACACCAATATATTGTATTGTGAGTAGATGGGGGGCGATGCTGTGATGCTGCTGTGATGCTGCTGTGATGCTGCTCTAGTTGATTTGATCTGTTGAGTTTGTGTCGTTTTATGGTATTGATTTCAGTTCTCTTTTTATGTGGAATCTAGTTCCCGTGTGGTATGGTTCCTCCGTGCTGTGTGAGTACCACACAACATCTCAGACACACGCTGTTCACAACCCGAAGGCCGCCTTTAAAGAAGAACCCTGCGAACCCCGATTACAAGTTTTGAGTGTAAAAGGTATACCAATAGAAAAACTAGTTTATTACTCTTATAACTTGAAAGCATTGATACCAGAAAAATTCAACAAGAATTTATCTTTTCCGTTGAGGCACGTTGAGAAATTCAAAATCCAAATCATATATGCCGTAATACTATGAGTGTAGTTTTCGCTAGAAATAATGTTCTCATCGCAGGAGGTAGCCTTGTGATTATTGTGGGCATGTGGGCGTGCCCACAAACGAAGCTTCAAACAGATCTCGTAGAGAATGAGTCACAGGAAGTAATTACTTAACGTTATGACGTCAGATAAGTCATACTACGTCATCAATACGTCATACATCAGAGATCTGGAGCCCACATTCGCCCACATGTGGGCGCTTGCCCACAAACGGAGCATTTCTTGCCCACTATAATCACAAGGCTAGCAGGAGGGCGCACCAAAGGAAGCGGGTCAAAGCTGGCTGTCACAAGTCAAAAACCATCGACGATCCGATGTTTTACTCCCACAACCCACAACACAGACATGACCAAGCAAGTAGTAATAGTAGCGAATCTCCTCTTGTTAGTATTACTTGTTAATCCCGTCTTTACATCCCCAGCACTGCCCGATCGTACATCCGAATCCAATACAAACACGAGAAGGGTAGACGAAGAGGAAGAAGAAATCGGTTACATTCAAACTCTATTGCTGAATACTCCTGCCATTTCCTCTAGAAATTCTAGCTATCAGAAAATCGAGGTTTACGACAGTGATCACTTTGGCAAGGTATTCCTATTAGATGATTGTTTGCAACTTACTGAGAGGGATGCCCCCCATTACAATGAGATGATGGCGCATGTACCAGTGATGGAATACTTATCATCACGAGTAGACAATGAGAATCAGGAACCGCTTGAAGTATTAGTACTAGGCGGAGGTGACGGCTATGTCGTTTCTGAACTGCTGAAATATCCCAATATTGGATCCATTGATCACGTTGATTTAGATGGAGAAGTTATTAACATGTCTAAAGATCACTTCCCATGGGCAAAATCTGTTTGGGACAATGAGAGAGTAAACCTAGTAGTGGGAGATGGAGCTCAATTTGTCAAAGATCAGGTTAACAAGGGCAAGAATTATCATGTTATAATACAAGATGCGTCCGATCCGTTCTACCTAAAATATGATGGATCGGTGGTTGTCCTCCCAAGCTCTGTTTTGTATGAAGAAGATCATTTTCGACGAGTGCACAAACTGCTCGAAGCAAAACGTGGAGTACTAATGTATCAGGCGGAGACATATAATATTCCGAGCAATTTAAAGGAGATTGCAAAGTGGAGAAACTTACTACGTGACATTGGATTTGGCAGAGTTCGTTATGGCACAATAGCAATATCCACATATCCCACTGGTCAGATAGGCTTTTTCGTTTCTCATACAAAACTCCCCATTGAAGACAAAGTCTGCCATGACACTACTTCTTGTAATGAAATTGATAGTCCAGACATATCCCTAGATTGGATTGATTGGACCACACTATTGCAAAAATTCAATTCTTTGGATGGTGATACTCAGTATTATCATCCTCGTATTCACCGAAGGTAAGGGGTGTGCAATGCATATTCAGTTAAGCACTTTTTGATGCCCCTAACGTAAACTGTTATTCTCACAAACCTTAAAAGCTCGTTTGATCTTCCATTGTGGGTAGAAAAGACAATTTACAATAATGAACATGTAGACGAACAACCGCTCACTCAGTGATCTAGCTTGATTGTATCACTCTAGCCTCTAGTACTATTACTGCTTGTTAGGTGATAGAGACTGTAACCGTTGTTCTTGTTATTCAAATAAATTGCCGTAATATTATTACCCTGCGAATAAAAATAGCTCTGATTAAAATCTTGAATGCGAGCGCACTCATAATATTTACAACACACATCAGGAATCATTGTGCCCCCAACGCCCTTTTGCTTCAATGCCATGATTGATTTGGTTGTCTGTTACTTTGTGGACTTCCACTACCATAACCGCTGACTGTTTGACCTTGAGATCCATTCGCATTATTTACAACAGAACCATTTATATTACCATCGCAGTCTCGTTGTTCTATAAGAAATGTAGCAATTTTATTAAGCTCCCTTGCAACATTATCATTCATGTCTGATTGCATCTTATCCATCCGTACTTCGAGTTTTGATATCCGCTCATTATCTCCTAATGCCAGTGAATCGAGATAAGCTGCCACGGACGCGGCAGGAGACGGTGGAGCTGATACACTTCCTTCTGACAATCCTTGTAAATATGACGAGAAAGCAACACCTGTTGCCTGCGAATGAGCATAATTAGAGTTTATTGTCTTTGATCCTCCAACTGATAGACTATCTAGGTAGGACATAATGGCTGAAGCTGTTTGTTGGCTTTCATATCCGACATCACCTGTAGAAGAAACGTTTTCCAAATATGCTGCAATGCCATTTACACATTCAGTGGAAGGCTTTGGTTTTGATGCGTCACAAAATTCACGAATGATAGATACACCATTGTAGTATCGTCTGCCTTTGTCTAGACCGTAAGGTTCATTTTCCACCATAACTATCTTAATATTTGGTGTTCCGGTAGCTGTATAGTGTGATTCGCTCGAATTATCAATGATTATCTTCTCCTTTTGAAAAGTGTAGGCCGCAGCCCCAAGTACCATGACAGGGAATGATAATGCAAAGAAACTTCCTGCGTCCATGTGATCTGTATCTAGTTCTTGTTTATTTGTTGTTGCTTTTGAAGGAGAAGTGACTGATGTCAGTGATTTTGTTTTCGTAACTTGACGAGGTAAAGGTGACACGTATGCCGAGCTACTGTTTACTGTGTCAGTCTGTACCTGTGCCAATGCACTTCCACTTCCATCATTAGGTGTAAGCTTTGGTGTAAACTTATCCCACGGATCAGCAGTGAAAGCAGATTTTGTTGATGGGGTCGTACTCGAAGCTGAAGGGGAATTTATCAAGGCTTTCTCTTCCTCGTAATCATCTAAAAACTCGTCAATCTCATCAGATTCTTCTGAAAAGATTTCAAATTCATCATCTGCGTTTGCTCTGTTGGGAATTAGGAATGCGCTTGATACCAAAGATGTCAGTCGTAGCATAGCCAATCGTCGTGAAGAATCTGATGGCGTTTCGTCGGATTGTCTTTCCTCCATGCATAAGTCAGCATTTTGTGTTTTTGATTTGTAACAACATGTTGTCACTTTATGAGATTTGTACGAAGACGCGACGAAAGATGTCTGATGAACAGAGTTGCAAAAGGCATCGTTGGGGTGAATTGATGCAATAGCGAAGACGGACAAGACAAAAATTAACTTCATTTGTTCTTGTTGCTGTGAACGTAAATGAAATGGAAATTGCTGAACTAATCCCAATTGGTACTCCGAAACGATCTGACTCTCTTGTGTTATCTCTTGATGTAATCGACTTCGGGGCTAACCTGAATAGCACAGCAATTAGATGTTCATTGGTAGGTGTATTAATCTCTCTGGAAAGGGCAGGAGGCTACCATACAGGTGTCATACCAAGGATTGCCGGCGCCATCATGGTTTCTGCCCGGCTCGTCAAGCCAAGCTTGATTGTGTGTTAACGTCAGCGTCGAGGAACGTGTTCCTCGCTCTTCACATGGGAATCACTAGATTATGACATCTGACGTGATTCACAGTCAGCATGTGAGAAATGCTGACGCGGGCCGGGCGGGAAACGGGAAATCTACAAGCGGGTTCGTTCATTCAGTAGATAGTAGGTTCATCATGGCGGGTTATTCATGGTTCCAAGATATTGAAACGGGAAATGGGGATGGGAAATATAAGTAAACAACAACAACGATGGGCATAATAGGAATCCACCTTGCACTTCTTTGTGTTATCAATGTTTATGGGTTTCAGTTTCGGTCACGGTGCATCGTGAAATCTGGAATGCGAAAATCATATCGATCTCATGATGTTGTTGTAGCCATCAACACACCACTGCGTTCCTCTTTTTCTGATCTAAGTGGTAGAGATGATCCAGATGACAAGATACAAATCATGTTGGACTCATTTGATGCTTTAAAGACAGCTATAAAAGAGCCCGTTGCGCCAATCGAAGAACCCGACCCAATAGATGATATGGTTGAGAAGATGGCTACTCCGTTACAGTTTTTCAAGGGGAAAATACAGGAAAAGAATGGAGATGACCATAACATCATCATTACGAATGCAGATGGCCTAGATCAGAAAGCTATAGCTGATGGGAAAGTCTCTGTTCCTGGTGCCAATGATGAAAAGTTAAATTCAGACGAATCAACTGCCAGTGATACTGACACTTCACAACCTTCGAGTGAATCAACCAAAGCTAATGGTTCGCCCCTAGAAACAGCTACAGTAAAATCATCGTCGTCTCCTGCTCCTGCTGTTGATAATGCACAATTGAAAGGTACCGCTTCCGAAAAGGCTACACCTGAACAGAAAACACCTGCTGTAGCAAACGACGTATCAGAATCCAGGGTAGCAGTAACACGAGATTCAAGCGCTACAACAAAATCAGTTGGGGGGACAGAACAGGTGTCTTCGGAGGCTAGTACATTTCGCAAAATATTAGATGAAACCTCCAAAGACACATCAACTACTGCAATGGACGATAGCAATCTCAAAGCTCTCATACAAACAATACAGACGTCGTCTCCAACACTGCCACCATTTGCGCTTCCAGATTTTGGCAGTGTGGAAATGGGTCTAATTGGAGGCATCATTGTCATAACATCATTATATCTGTCTCTTGCAGCCTATCTAAGAGGAGTGGATAAAGATGAGGGCTATGCTGAGTGGGATCAGTATAAGAAGAAAGATCCAGATAACGTTGATGTCGCTACAAAGAAAGGTGTTGACGTGAATACTGCGATGGATGCTGCTGCTGGGGCTGTAAAAGATTATGCTACTACTCAATCTACCCCTTATGGACTTGTGAACAAAAACCAGAACCCTTTTATGAACACTACTGCTGCTGCAAGTGCGTCAACTGCAACAGTGAAAGAACAAACCAATCTCAGAAAACAATCAACTCAATTGTCTAAACCGACATCAGAAGCTGAATCATTAAATAAAGTGACTGCACAATTAGAAAGACTCAACAAACTCGAAAAAGATGCATCCAGTGTTGAATCCATTCTCGCTGGTAAAATTATTCCATCGTCCACGGGCAGTATTGAAGTTCAAAAGATAGAAGAATATTGTGAACCAGCCAAAGTGAATCCTGAGTGTTCGGAGTCAATCAGTAGTTATCTTGGGGCAGTGTCGGAACAGCAGGTGGAAGAGGGGACTCAGAAGGCAGCGGCCAAACAAATTATTTCTTATCTAGACAGTCTGTCTGCTTCGAGTGATTCAAGGCAGACTTCTTTTGAAGGCACAGTCCCTACACAAGCAAACATTGCAATGAAAATAGGATCATCACAAACCAGTGCAGCTTTCTCATCTTACTTGGATGCCTTGTCTACCGGATCTGTGAAAGAGCCGCCAAGTGCCCAAGCCGTAGCTGGATATCTCGAAGTATTAAGTACAGAAGCTAAGAAGTCCACATCGCTAGTAGACAGTCGTATAATAGAAGTTGAGGATAGACTAAATCGTCTGGAGTCATCCGTGGCTAGTTTACCTGACAATATTGCGTCTCGGTTGATTGAATGGCAATCACGGCAAGATCAAAAGGTAAATGATGAAATTGAAAAGATCAAAACATATTTGATGGATGAAAAGATTTCTTCAGAGGATAGGTAATAGACGAATGGTGGAACGAATACTGAGAAATAGCAGACTGTAATGTTAGTTCCGTTACTTCATCTCAAAGAGACCGAATATTCCATAAGTATCTAAAGAGCATAACTTCCTTCAGGTGTATGATATGCTCACATATCAATTACAATTATACTGTCACTTTCGATCTCTGGCTCCCCGTCTTCTTCTCATCCCACTGTCTTCCTCGATCACATGTTCTACCAGCTGCTCTACTTCATTGACTTCGGCTTTTTGTTTGTTGTCTATGGCATCATTTGTTACAGCATCAGTTGCTTCTTGTCTTTTTCTATCTTCCAGCAAATCTTCTGAAGGGTTCACACACTGCCCGAATTCATTCACCCTTGTAAAGTCTGTTTTGTACTTGTACCTTTGGTAGCAAAAGATGAAGAAGATGATATCATCTCTCAAGCATGCCATTCTGTGCATTATTGGCATTTTGATTACAAATGCGAATAGATCGTCAATAAAAGTGTTGATTGATTTGTAAGTCATAGTACGCCAGTTGAGGTGTGCTACGGATTGCTAAAATGACGATAGATAGATGGTGATCTAGTGTTAGATTATTTGTATATAATGAAAGTAAAATTGCTTATCCCCACAGTACTCACCAGTTTGTAATTGATGAACAGTTGAGGAGTCATCATTACAAAACCAAACATATATATGAACCCAACCAGAGTGTTTATGATCCACTGGGATTAGAAGGAAACAATGACATATTGTGTCAGGTGGAAGGTACAGAGGGGACGTGATATAGTGAATGGATAAACATGTATTTACCGAGTACCAAGACTTGTGTTTCTGATAAATGAGAGAGTACATTCCATACCTGTAATTTTGCCAAGAGTTATGAGTGCATAAGTTAGTTCTGATTCAAATATGATACTTTACAAGAAACAAACCACTTTATATAACTCACCCAGCCACCAATGGCATAGTTATAAACAATAAATGAGATGTGGCAATCTGGTCGTATTCCTTCGTAGTACTCTTTTCGTATGATTTTGATTCAACCCACTCTATTTTGCCTCCTTCAAATTTGATTGTGATGGCTTTTGAAATCTTCCAAACTTCTATGGCGAGACCTACTGCGTTGGATGCAAGAACCATAAAGCTGTGAAAGTACAAACAAATCAATGAGTGTATTGCATGAAATTGTTGAAAAACTGGACACGAAACGAAGTCACATACCTCGTATCATTATCAGCCAAATATAACAAGATGACAACACTAAAGAAGCAATTCACAACCATACTCCTCAAACTCAACCCCTCCATAGACTTTTTATTCTTGTAAAAGCTTATATCATTCTTAAATGCCAATATATCAAAAACGGAATGAAGTATAGAAACCACAACGGTTATCGCCAGTAAAAATGGATTCGTCTCGAGAATCATGGTTCGTAACATGTCATTGGATGTGTCTTCTTCTCCAGCGAAGGCTTCTTGTTTTTTCTGGGTGTCTTCCATTCCTGCTAAGAGTTGCCACTTCCACATCTTTGATAAAATACCGATACAAAATTCGTTATAAGTAATATGAATCAAGAAGTATTTGTAAATGACAACACATCAAAACTATGTCACACATTGCTTACCGAAACTGGCTCATAATTGACTTCAATCTTGGCCTCCTTCATTGACCCAGTTACCTCTTTTAAACTTTCATACGTTATCCAAAATTCATTGACATACAAAATGGGATAATACATATTTCCATCACCAATGTCATTGCTCACCCAATCCATGTGATCAGCAAATTGACGTGGAATCGATTGTCGATTTGGAAATGTGATGGCCGTACCAAGATCTACCATTTGGAGTGTTAATGATGGTTTGATGTAGAGTAAAATTTGATCGTGTGTCTTATTTTGTGATGCTAGTGATAGGACTGAGTTGTCATTCAGTGTGGGAGACTTATTCTTTGGTGTATTAGGTTCGGCAGGCGAGTCCAATAGGCTCTTTTCTGTGTAGAGTAGAAACAGTCGTTATTGCAAAACGACAAACCTTTACTTAATACACAGATCTGATTTCACTTTGGGTGGAAAGAATAATATGTCACGTACCATCTCTTTTCTTTTTCCTCTTTCTATGTCTCGTCAACTCAACTTTTTTCACCAACACATCTTCCTTCCTCAATTCCTGTCCATCCGTATTATGTCCTCTGTAAACTCTTCTCATCAATCGAACATGAGCATACAAATGAGTTTCATTATTCCACAAAGAGTCTGTTAATGAAACAGGAAGTGTGTCATTTCTATAATTCATTTCTTGATTGGATGACGAGCCGAAGGCAGTTAGTAAATTGGGGGTGTGCTTGGCATGGGTCAATCCTCCCAAGATTAGATTTTCTTGTCTCCAACTTGCTAATGGTGTGGAATCTTTCAACAGTGTGAGCTTAGTCCTACGCGGATTGACTTTGTTTTCCGAAACAGCGTTTTCGTTATCAGTAGTAAGGGTCCATCCGTAGGGAGGTGACGATGAATCAGAAATGACAACATCCAGATCCATTACTGTGCCCTGCTTCCAAATACACATTGGCTTCTCGTCGACACGATAAGGCTTTTGCTGAATCATACCGTCCATCCCATTTATTGGCACAGTATTCTTCACGTTGTCATTAAATTGAGACTGAGTAACAGCAGAATTCTGGGGTGCTGCAAACTTTTGAACAACTGTACCAATGATGTTTTGGAAGAGGAAGAAGAACATAACATAATTCAATGTTTGGATTATCGCGCTATACGGGGGCTGTTGGCCTTCGCCGTCGGCGGGGGAGTTGCCGGGGGCTGCGGCGGCGTCGGGAGCGGACTCCATTGTAGAGAGGGGAATTATGGAATATGGTAACAAGGGACAAACGAGGTGCTGAAAAGTAGTGTTTTTATCATCTTGTTCGTGTGTTAACGCACATTTTTACATGTCATTTTGTGTCATTTACTATTGTTCTGGGGGGAAAAGATGTACATTTTTTGTTTATTGCCCACCAAAAGGGCTCCTGGCGGGGCAAAACCACTACCACTAAACAATAAACAACGTCTTCAACCGATATCCCAAGCCCCAAGCCGGAAAGCCGAAGGCCGATACAGCTGCCACACAATCAACTACATAGACCTGCCAATGCACAATGGAAGAACTAACGTCCCGACACAAGAAAGAGATGAAATCCTTGGAGGGTGAGAAACGTGCTGCTCTGAAAAATGCCAAATCAATGGGCAAAAAGGCCAAGGCAAAAATCAAGGAGGTGGAGTTCAAATACGAAGGATTGGAAAGAGATATGAAGGAGCGTCATGCTGCTGAGATTGAGGCTCATAACGGCGGCGGTGATCCAACAGCTGAAGAGACTGAGACCACTGATGCGCCTGATTATATTGGCACACCATCTGAACAACAAACAGACACATCTAAAGCAGTAACATTCTCCGCATCCACCAATCAAAAGCAATCTGAACTAGAACAACAGCAGACCGAGGCACAAATAGCAGAAACCAAACGTCTCAAAGCCATCGAAAAGAAACTTAAAAAGAAGGAGGCGGCCAAGCAAAAAGAAATCGAAAGAGAACGTCGTATAGCACAAGAAAATGCAAGTGCCGGACCATCACGACGTATATTAGAAATTGAAGCAATGGCTACGCTGTATTTAACACCTAACAAACTACAAATTCAAGACGTCGAGGCTGACGGGAATTGTTTGTATCGTGCTGTTGGTGAGCAAGCTGTGCGATTGGGTGTGTTGTCCGGTGATGAGGCTGGATATCTACAAATGAGAGAATTGTGTGCTTCTACGTTACTAAGTGAACGAAATGAATATGAACTATTTGCGGAATTGGATCATGATCCGAATCATCTTGCTAAAAACTTTGAGGAATATGTAGATCATGTACGGAATACGAGTACTTGGGGCGGACAGTTGGAGTTACGTGCGTTGAGTCATGGGTTGAAGGTTCCTGTGGTGGTATTTTCTGCTGAAGGACCTCCCCTGACTATGGGTCAGGAATATGAAAATAATGGTAGTGATGTAGAGAATAGTTACGAGAAGAAAAAGGCAGTACTGGTGTCATTTCATCGATACTATTATGCACTTGGTGAGCATTATAATTCAGTTGTCCCTATAAGTGAGGGATCATGACGATGTTGATTGTTCTTGTAGAATGAGACTAGAACGCAAGCTGAAATAGATAATAATCCTCCTCGGTTGTTTTAATAAGTGTTTCTAGCGAGGAATATAATTCGTCTTAACATCATGGCCTACGAGAAATTGGCGTTTACGCATCCCGCCACAAATGACGAGAGATGAGTGAATAGCAAATAGCAGGGATGAAGTTGCGTTTTCTCTATCGTGCATCGTGCACATTGAGTTGTTGAAAAAGAGTGATTGTTGACAGCTTTACCAACAACAGATCAGCATGCATGGTAAAGAGGTGACGGAAGACATCACCGATGCCTCATCAGCTGGTGACGAAGAGCTTGCGATACCCGTTGTATACGCCGTCGCAGTCGCAGAGGACGAAGCCGCTCAAGCATCTGCCGCTGCAGCACGAGAAGCTGGCATCGCATCCATTCGTGCTCATTGTGAAAGTCATCTTGCCTTGAACCCCACATCATCCTATGTGACATGGATTGCGACACTGCATCCAGAGAATGCAGTTGTTACTATCGACCAACGATTTTACACTCCCGACAATCCGTGGCTGGTAGTCTATTCGGAGGTGAAGGAGGAATTATTACGGATGAGGAACTCTACTGACACAGGAGAGGATTTGGTTACTCCTCCTGCACAGACTGATGTTGTATCCTCGCCATTTGGATCTTCAACAAACCAACAAGAAGATAGTTCCGGTGGTGAAGTCAGTCACAGCCAAGAATGTTCAACAAACACAAAAACATTTCAAGGTTCGTGCTTAGACTCTTTAATTGGAAGTGCACTTATATTATCGAGTATTATGGCTGCATTTACAATCGAGCTACTTGCAGCCGTTTGCTACCTGCACTATTGGTTATTCATCAAGATTCCAACTATATACACGTGTGGTATTGCTTACTTGATTGCAAGAACATTCCAGCTACTAGATATGATCCTACTTCTTTCTGGAGTAGCTGTTGTTGAGTTCATTGCTGTGGCAAATTATATCATTGTCACTATTTTGTCACTCAGTCATTCTCAGGGAAAAGCTATGCATCAATCGACACGTAAACTGCCTCATGTTACTCGTTGGGCATTTCGGCAGTCTTTTGAAACCTGGGACCCCCCAAGGACCAATTGTTTTGCCAAAAAGTAGTAATTTGTATTATGCTGTGTATTAAAAATGTGTATTTTTATTGTGGTATATGCTAGTGGTTGGCACCCGACTGATACGAATGGGACAAAGATGAGCTCAAAAACATGATGCTACATAATTAGTAATTAGATCATTCTTGAAGATTCTTGTCATTAATTCAAATTGAAATTAATTCTTGTGTTAGTTCTCATATATATTCATATTGTCCTTACGTTCCCCTGTAAAGTCTAACATTTTTTTTAAATCCTGTCTAGTGCAACTTTGATCTTTGCCAAGATTATATTTGGCATTTCGCTTGCATTTACATGTTACAAGTTACAAGATCAAAAAATGTCTACAACTTAGGTTGGCAAAATATCAGTCAGTTTTGTAGCTGGGATGAAGTCAGTCAATACCATCCCCATCAAATTTCAACAAAGGGCTCTTCTACATAACGGCGGATTGTGTATTCATCTCTGCAGCCTTCATGGGATCCACATCATCACACTCATCCATCTTACATCACCATACTATCCCTTCACATCATCCCTACCGCCTCAACGGGCAGATCCTGCCATGAAAAATGCCGCTTCATTCTTGAATAGAGATAGAGTGTTCGGCATTTGGCGTTCAGATCCTTTTCACTGATCTGGCAGGGGATCCAACAATAATATGCAGACAGGATCAAGATCAAACAAGTGCAAGTGATCTTTTATTATTTCTGTTAAACACAAACTATTTGCCAAATTAGCCTATGTAAGGCACATCAATATTACATGTTCCTCCATGAAATCTTACATCCACATCACCTCAGATGTAGATGTCTTAAAACCTCAAGACAAGACATTTGTCTTTGTGATATTTCCCGACATGGCAAAAAATGGCTACAAAGAATAAGCGAAATGTCGCGACATGAAACGCGACGAAGACATTTTGGCCCGGGCTTGAACATGTCTTGACAAAGATACAACTTCTACTACTAAATAATAGCTTTTTTGGCTAGAAACCTATTTTTCTTGATTAGGAGACCAATAGAAAAATAACTAAGTATTAGATGCTAGAGATTTGTTTGCACATCAACCTATTGGTGTGACAGAAGTACAAAGTACTTACGTACATAGGATTTCCTGTCTCTTACCACAGAGTTCTCTCGCAACAGCTGGCAATGTGATCTTGTGCTGTCTACTTGAACGCTGTCTTATAATTCCGATTTCATTACAATAATAAAGCTTTTCATCGATTAATCCATCTATTTGTTTGTCTTTGCTCATTTTCTATATGCAGCTCTGATGGTGGTCAATAACAACACTTCAACAGTGTACCTCCAAGTTCCAACAGTTCCACGTGACCTATGACCTAGTACTCCGCACAACGACCACCAGAGCCAGATCCTGATCCCAACACATCAACTGCTACCAATAAAATGGTTTTACCATGTGCTGCACATAAGTTTATCTTGGATTGGTTACCGGAGGACAGAGGATCTCAAGTTAAGAAGTGAAAATGTTCAAGACATGGGTTTTGTAGCGAGCAACGATGCACTCAAGACAAAAAATGAAGTAGTATACATCTCATACAGGAGGTTTGGTGACAGTCATTTTTGCAGTCTTGGATTTTACACTGGGTGGGTTAACCCAAATACTGCATTTCTCAATAACTTAATGACCCCTAACAAAACACAAGATACCATGATTCTATGCGGAAACGGAGCTTGTGATCACGAGCGCTCAAGCCTATGCAATACCGGAGCTTGTCATGACATTTATCATGACTTTCTTCGCTATCTTACGTGGATCAACGAATCTTAGTCTGTTTCATGTGGAGAGAGTGGCTTCTTACCTATGACACGCGTCTTCCTTGCTGGCTTGGACAAGAATGTTTCTAAACACTGTGGCGCTGTAACGGATCAAGATCAAGATGCCCTGTCTTAATTACTGTTTGGTACCCCCAATAGAGGATGGGGTGGCAAGATTTTTTTGTTAGCAGCTCCCCGCGTAAAAATGAAAATATCTTTTTACCGTGACCTGTTGTGCCAACTCCCACAACATCATCGACAGCGACAGCCCACATCTGCATCTGACCGCTGGAGCTTCATCGCCGCCTATGGCTAGTATTGTGAAAATGACAATAGAAGGCGATCGAATTGCTCTGGGGGTCGATCGCAGCCGCTGCACCCATTTCATTTTGCATGAATGGGAATTTGAGAGGAAATGGGTGATGCGGCCGCGATCGACCCCCCAAAGCAAATCAGGCTTGCAGCTACTGCGTATTAAATGGTATTTGCAAGCGGCCAATGAAGCTCTGACAATCGGAGGTCCTGTATTGACGATGTTGTGAGGGGTACAAAGTAAGCAACAGGTCATCACCACAGTAGTTTTAGGGTCTTGCCACCGCATCATCTCTTGGTGTCCCCAGAAACTTCGAGGTCACTATAGGCTATGACACCGCGACATCTCCAACATAGGTATTTTTTCAAGTGCATTGCGAAACTTTGTTCTGCTCCTAAGGACATTCCGTGTGCAAGGTTTGCCAACGGCCCAAGAGACATCAAGCACCAAAATTGCTTGATCGGTTCTTTGATACATTTCTGATTCAGAGTGAGGAGTGAGCCCTCCACACGACCCTTCCAACGGTTTACACCTCACATTCTTGTTGTACAATACATGGTTACGATCTTTATGATTTTGTCGCAATTCTGCAACGCAAACCAAAAACCATCAGTTTCTGCGGTTGGGGGAAGGAGCAATCACAGCCGCCGCAGCATATCTCCCGAAAGCTAGAGGGGTCGCCTAGCAAAACACGAGAGAAATTTTTGTGTCAAGTTTTCTATTTTGACAAAACCCCGTCAAAGTGACGTCACATTGTACGTCAGCCTCAAGGGAGGGAAAGATTTCTCCCTCCTCAAAAACAACAGCGATATTCGTTGACGATGATAGGATTATTATTTGCGTAGAAAGGCAAAGCACAAAGCACATCTACATCTCTACACCCTACAGAGTCATTTGATCAAAGCGATTCGTCTCTGGAAGACAACAGCAATAGGAATCGCTCAATAATTATGAAGCTAAGACTGGCCCCTGCTCTTCTATTGACTGTTTTGCAAATCGCACCATCCACAGCGTTTGCTCCGCCATCGTCCATCAGTGCGACTACGTCATCTCTCCGCCAATACGACGAATACTACAGCCAAGAAGGCTACAGTGTAGATGATTATGAAAACCAAAGTCATCCAATTTACAACGAACAAAATGTCGATTTTGGACGACGTGACACAACAGGTGCCTTCTTTCGTGGACTGACTGCTGTTGGTGCAGTTGCTGCTGGTTCTGCTGTGATGCGCCCCTGGGAAGCCAATGCTGCTGAGTTTTCTAATGGAGGGCCCGCGCCTAGTTCTGCTCCAACTATCTCTAGTGTCCCACCTGAAGTTCCGCAAACTTCAGCTGCAAAGACCACAACATCAACCTTTTCAAACTTCCAGTTTAGAACTCCTGCTAGATCAACTACTACAGGTTCAGTAGTTCAATACAAAAACAGTCTATCTGAAATGGACCCTACTATCGTAGCTGCAGGTGCTGTCACCGCAGCTGGCCTCATTGGTGTTACTGCTGCAATGGATTCTATTGGCGATAATAATTGGGCGGCACAAGACAACGAAAAGGCTGATGCACCTGCTCCAGCTGCAGCACCGGCTCCAGCTACCGCTGCTGCTTCGACAGTAGCCCCCGAAAAGCCGAAGGAAACTGCAAAACCATGGTATCAACCACCCACTCCATACGGTATTGTCAACGGAGATCAAAATCCATTTGCCAATAAAGCTGTCCCTGTACCGGCTTCCATAGCCGGAGCACCACCACCCCTTGGCGCAGCGCCGTAGTGAGTATCGTAACATCTTTTTGTTGCTGTTAATGTTAGTCTTCTGGTTGGAAATTACTCACGAATGCATCAATAATATCAGTGGACTTGCTGCAGGACGTAAGTATTGGGATAACAAAGTATTGATGACGGCACAATCGTTGCCCAAGCCTCCTCCTAAAAAGACACCTGCCCCACCCACTCCTCCTGACGTAGATGCTAGTAAAGACAAGGATAAACCATGGTATCAACCACCGACACCTTACGGGCTTGTGAATAAGAATAAGAATCCCTTTTTAAAGGATATCCAACAATATTGCGAGGCGGGTAAGGTATCCGAACCATGCACAGATAGTATTAAGGGGTATTTGAATGATCTTTCGACGACAGGTGAAGCAGCCTCAAGTGATGCAGCCAAAACAGTTGTGGGATATCTAGACAGTATTGGTGGTAAAACTGTAGCTGGTGCGTCGGCCGCACCTTCGGCAAATATTGTCAAGGAAGCCCTGGCTTCGGGTTCGAATCCTCCTCCTGCCAGTGCGGAGAAGGTTAAGGACTACTTGGATGCACTGGATATTGGCAAGAAGCCGGTAGTTACTGGTATGGTTATGAGTGCTCCGCCTGCTACCACAACTTCACCGTCGTTTGGTTCGTCATTTGAAGCTTATGATTCCCGTTTGACCAGTATTGAAACTCGTGTGGGTTCCCTAGAAGAACGTGTTGACAACATTCCCGATGAGGTGTTTGACCGTATGGAAGAATGGAGGTTGGCTCAGGAGAATCGATGGGGAGGTCAGTATGGAAGTGCTGGTGTGAGCAGTGTGGAAACTAGCAGTGGTGCCGGTAGTGGGTATGTCGTACCTTCTCCGCCGTCCCCGCCAAAGAAGTTGAGGGTGAGTGTGACAAATGCTCCGAGGAGCACAGGCATGGGTGGTTACCTAGAGAGTTTGAAGTGATCAATCACTTCTGTTTCAAGTTAATGGCGGGTATTTGATCCGTGATGTAAGCGCTATCTTACTTATTTCCGCTATTAGCTAATTAGAAGCTCTTCTGCCTTGATGTCAAATATTCCTGGTAGTAATTCGATACTTCAGCATCCAGTTCCTCCCAACTCTCTTCAAACAAGGGGCCGCTAATAATCCTCTTTGCCATTGATATCTTTGCTTCTTTGTGTTCTGGATTATTACACAAGTCAATAGTCATGGCTTCAGCCTTGGTCTCGTCAGAACACCATGATTCACACCACAACCATTTCTGTGGCAAACTAAAAATCTTAACATCGTGCTGACAATAATTTGGCAAGTCTTGATCGAGATTAGCAAGACTGTTCGGGTCTGCTGACAGTTGTTGGTAATGAGCTCGCAACTTGTCACCCACCGTCTCACGACGAAACCGCTCTAAATCTACAACGTACAAGGCCGAGATATGGTATGGTTTCCCACGCAAATGATTTGCCCAGAAACCCTGTGAAAAATACGTGTTCATTGCATGTATAAGAAGAAGAGAATATTTGGCTGATGTTTCGTGGCAGAAAGTTCGATCTTACCGATCTCCAAAATTGATAGCCGAGGGTCTCTTCTCTGCTGTCACAGAATGGAGTGTATCCATATGGTGCACCCTCGAGTGATAGATTCCATAATTCTGTTAAGTCACCTCGAATAACTTGATCAGCATCAACATAGATGATCTTTTTTACATCCAAGGGGAAAAGAACATCCAAGAAGAGGATTTTGTAGCCCCAAATAATGCGTTGCTTTTCAGATTGCGCTCGAAGCCATTCTGGCCACTAAACAAGTCATAACGAGTGAATTGAGTACAATGAGGGACAAGTGGAAGCATATAATTCCACACAAAAAGGTTTGACACACACACCTTGTAAGTCACAAACTCCAGTTCACACCCAATCTTTTCGGCCATGTACATCGCTGATTCTTTGAAAGAGGGGGAAAGGAACTGCAACAAAAAGACGTAGAATAAAAAGTGAGTACTGAAAAATTCTAAATGAATTGATTAGATCATCGTGGCTTACATTCTCAAATAACCAGAACTTAACAGGAGACTTGGTTCTTCTGGTGACTGACAACATCATGATCTTCAACAGTCGCTCATATGCATGGCCAGTAGCAAGTGAGAAGACGTGAACTGTTTCGTTTCTATCATGATCATCGTCATTGGTGGAAACAATGTCAGCTTCATCAAGATATAGTTTGTCAGATTCGTACCCCACATTCCTTTTGACTATCAATAGCTCACGGTGATCTGTAAAATCTTTCATAATCAAAGACTTGGACGTGAATGAAACTGAATCCTTGTCCACAATCAATCTACCAAATGGTGTGACAGAACCGTCAACCATGTGATAAATTTGTGCACCTCTATCAGCTAAAGTCAAATCCCACATACCGGGGTTGGCTCGAAGTTGCCAATAGCCTACATTCTTCATAACAAGAGTGTCAGTATGATCGCGTGACAAGGCGCCAATGTCAACTTCATTATTGTCTTCTATTTGAGAAGTTGACCCATCTGGATGAATCTGAATTTTACTTGCAGATTGCTGCTTTGGCAACCTGGATTTGTTCAGTGTCAGCTGTAAACCGTTCGGAGGGCTACCTGTAGTTGCATCGTAGCATTGACCAAAGAATAAGAGACTTTTCAATGTATACTCAATACGAGTTAGCTCAATGCCTCCCCCTTGTGAATCTTCTGGTAATTTTCCATCGTTATTTGCCCGAATGTATGCTTCATCGGCGCATCCATACTTGGCATCACACCTCAGATTATCTGCATCTTGCACTGCAAAATACTGTTGCACATCAAATGTCTCTGGGACATCCAGTCTGACAGTCAGCAAGTGGTTTAAAGGGAGATTTGTGAACAGAGCCGCTGGTGGGTTGTTGTCGGGCGATGCCAGTGGATCTAGAGTGAAACGGTAATAAGAGGACAACGGTAAGCTGTTTTCCACTATCTGCCTTGGTGCGATTAACAATTTCAATGGGATTTTGAGGTAGTCTCGTATGGCTAATAGAAGCGGTGCTACTCGTTGTGTCGGTTCTGTTAGTGGATCAAGTATAACAGATACTTCAACCTTAATTTGGCAAAAGATGTGACTGTGTTAAAGATCAATTAATGATGATCCAGCTAGGCCCCAGTCTTACCTGTAACTTCTTCTTGGCATACTCCTTGTTCCATGAGAGATATAATGTATTTTTTTCTCCAGACAATTCCATCTTTTCCATCACATCAACAATGCCTGAAGACGCCCTTTGTGACGAGAGCACGGATGATTCTGACTGTGAAAACATATGATTGAGTGCAGTCACTGATAGAGTGACTGCATTGTGAATTGCGAGAGTGCTTTCCTTATTGGATTCCTTCCCATCTTTTGGGAGCAATTTGGGTAGAATCAGCTTTGTCATCCCCATGGTCTTGTCTAATTCCATACTGATCAACATCTTAATGTCGTCTGTTGTGAGAAACGGACCCAGTGCACCTTCAATTGGAGAGTATACACGGCCATTGATAGTGTAATAATTTTTCATGTCGTCTAGAGTTCCTTTGTTGGAACATCGTGATACATAAGTCGTTATGTCAGAAAGTACTTCTCTCGAATCCTTGAAAAAATCATTTGTTCTTGTTAGCTCTTTGATGGCAGTTAAATATGACGGTGCGTCCATGATGGTTTCTATCGCCCTCTTAAGTATGTTGGGTCTTAAGCGAGATGCAGAACAGAATAGACCTGACAAACCTGACCCTTTTGTCGGATCTCCTTTGATGCCTTCTTTTTCAATTACAATACGAAATGCAACCGATATATCCCTTGAATCGTGCCACTTCTCTGGTGCATTATGAATCAAGTCGAGGAATGATTTAGCTGAATTGATACCGTCAATAGAATCGACATCTACAACAGCTTCAACAACAAAGAATGCATCTACATCAGCTGGGCTCTTGTTACTTGGAATAATGAGAGACAGGTCATTTGCTGATGTTGACATGGGAGCATACTTTGCTTCTGTTCCCGTGCGTAGCAATGGGTGAAATTTTTGATGAATGTTGTTGCCAGTAAGTAACATGGCATACACTGATTTGGGCTTGGCATCGGTAATTTTACCCTCGAAGACTTTGTTGATAACTTGTCTCTGTTCGTACTGCAAGATTTTATTCACACCCATACCAAAATTAGGATCTGATGCTTCAGGGAGAGGAATGCCATTGAAGAAACTCATTCCTGAATGTTTCAATATCTCGTAAAAAAAAACTAGCATTATTATGGGGTAAGAGTCTGATGATTCATAACTCACCTGGCTCAAGCAACTTCTGCACAGCAAAGTCAAATGATTGCTCGTATCCATCCTCGTCGTCTTCTGGGAAAGTCAGTATCAACGTTATCTCTTGCTGAATGAAGCTTTCTTTCTCAGGCATAACTACACCCATTTGAATTAGGAATGTGACATAGCTGTTGATGTATTCCTGGACGGTGACCACATTGCCAATTTGAGGTTGGAACACGTTCACCAAACATGATATAGCTGCCATGCCTCCATACTTTTTCGAGATGTGTTTGATTATTGCTAAGGCATCACTGGCATGGAATGGGCGATTACCATTTTCGAATGCGCCTGGCTTTGAAACTTTCTTTTCTGCAATGTCGTCGTGACTAACAATCAAAAGACCGATTCTGACAGGAAACTGGGAGTTTATCAGCTGGGCAAGGATACTTATTGCGGGATGAACGCCTCTACCAGATGCAGGGTCCACGACGATGAGTAAAGTAAATAGATTCCTTCTTGCCGCTGGTCCTTGGCCGAACTGCATACGCATCATCATTTCCTCAACACTGGGCCATGATTGATATTCTGGGTCTTTTTCCAAGTTATTCAGATAGACAACCGCCTTTTTTCCTCCTCTACCAACATCAATTCTGTGCTGCTTCTCGGCTTTGGCTGGTTCATCGATATCCATGTCATCCACAATACTTGACTCCGTCATTGAGGAGTCTTCCTTTTCCTTCCCAAACTCGATCAACCTATCCATACCCATATCCATACCCTTCCTTACATCCTTGAGCACCTTAAATGCCGTGCCCTTTCCCTGCAGCGGACCGTTAGAAAAGTGTTACAACTTGAGACGACTTAAAACCATAAATTGGTATATGCTAAGGGCCACTTACTCTACCATCTCCCATTAACACCCCCAGAGCAGCCTCAAGCACCGGTCTGACGTTACTCTCTAGTTCTCTCAGCTTTTTATCTTCCTCGCGGATGGTATCCAATAGTTGGAATATATTGAAGGAAGGTCTTTCAACATTAACTTCCCGCGAATTGATATAGAATCCAAATGGTGCATCACCCCATCCCGGGGAGACGGCTCCCACCTTCTCAGATAGATCAGTTGCTTCTTTTGCCAGCGTTTTGAGAGAATCGTCGAACCTAATGCTAGATAGAGCATGTGCAACAGAAGGTAAATTTTGTGAAATGCCTTGAAGTGTAGAAAGCGGATCTGCAGAAGAAACAATCGCTGTAGCTGCTTGCATGGATAAGGAACGTCTTTTCCATGCTGGTGGTACAATAGATTCAGAGCTTTGTTGCGCTGGGTGAGATTGAAGTAGTGCCGTTTGCAAAGATTGTAAATCATCTGGTAGTACTGTAGTTTTGCCAGCATCGAATCGATTCATAATTTTGTGTAGGTTCACACCAGCCAAGTATTCATTTCGGGCAGGACTTTTTGGATCATGCATTGAATCGCTCCAATCAGTTGTTTGTTCTATATCACCATCAGCCTTATCGCTAGGACCATCATCGAACGCCTTGTATTCTACATTACGAATGTCTAGTCGAACTCCGTATCCCTGAAGCGCAGTGGGAATGGCACGTGGTGTCTGCATATTGGTTTTCACTTCTTCCTCGTAAGAAATATGACCCATGTGCCTTACTACAAATTTGATTTTCTGACCTTTCAACGCATTGTAAAACTCATTGAATAAAGTAGTGCCCACTTGACCGTACAATATAGCTACTGTTTCATCTTTGACTTCGTTCCATTTGGCTACCTCCTCTCTCCAATACGGATCATCGTAATCAATTGGGGGTGGTTCGATAACCTCGGGGTGATAAGTTTCACCTGGAAGTGGTAAGAGTTGTGGATTTTGTTCAGGCGCAGTCTCTGCAGAAGCTGTTTCATCGTCATTCGAAACAGACAACGCTTCCAACCTTGCCAACGCAGAATCCAATAACATTGCGTTTACTAATACCTCTGTGCCAAGCGCAATCGTTTTATTTGTCTCCTTTGAGTGAGTCACACGAGAAACAAAGGCAAACGCAGCGGGTGGCACACTGTCAACTTCGTAGGGACTATACAAACCATACGCAATGGCAGCATCTCTAGCTAAAGTCCGATGCATCTCGCAAGTTGGAGCGTAAGCTCTTAGCGCCAAAGCCAGCGGTAAAAGGTTTTGATCCAATGAGTTGGGAGTCAATGACGATTCTATTGCAAGATTCGTAGAGTTGACATATCCCCATTTTTTGTGAGCATCCGTATCTACACTGTTGTCAGTATTATCAGCAGCATGTTCACCATCGCCAACCCAAGAATTGAATGCATCAATACCTCCTTTCTTAACAATGGCATCTAAAAAACTCCAACTATCTAAATTCCCCACATTCTTCTCTTCATTCTCCTCATTGCCAATCGATGACGTTTTATCCAGGTAAGCAAATGCCTCGCACAGCGGTGAAAATATGGACGATGGCCATGAATGCGCTGCCACCGAAGCTGATATGTCACGTTTTGGTTTGAGAGGTGTTTCATCTGATTGAAGCGTACGTGTATAGTCTTGAGTGAAAGAGGAGAGATCACGCAGTTGTGCTTGGATTTGGAGAGGGGCAAGCACTACTAGTAAGATAGAGAGGATGATCTCCATTTTTGTAGGCGGAGGTTTGGAAGCTCTGCCAAATGAAGATCGATGAAGATCAATAGCAAAGCAACTAATGGATACAGCCTGAGCTGTGAGGATCGACGACTCTCGAAATAGTCTTCGCTTATGGGGGTTGGCGTTGGTGTAGATTCAGATAGTTGAGGACGAGGTTTTTGGTTGTTTGTTCTGGAGGTCGGAGGTCGGAGGTCGGGTGATGATGGGGTACCTAAGTTACGTACTGTTAAGGTCTATCTACCTACTATCTACCAAGACCTGTTGTAACTAGTTTCGACATCACAAGATATTCCCGCACGACGTCCCATTCCGTGAATTGGAAGCACTGCAAACAGCAGGGTTTGTGTTTGTTGCTGTAGCAAATGGTTCATCAAGAAAATCAACATCAACCCATTTCCAGTCGAGCTCTTCCGGATCGTCTGAGTCTGAGTCGTCCATGTCCACATCTCCTTCTCCGTCTCCGCCATGATGTCCCTTGGGGTCATAAATCAGGTTATTGAATGTGTGGATGTGGTTAGCCAGTTGTGTGGAGCATACGATACCATATTGTTGCTTCGCCCAAATACTTGGTAAGCTTGTTAGGTAACTGCTATCGAAAAGAGAGGTGCCTCCTTGCTCACTCTTCCATCTTGCATCTGCTTTACCTAAGATGTCCCAGGGGGTGTTCACCGAGATGGAACCTCGTGCTGCAAGTTCAGCCTCTGACCGGTTACTGTCAAAATTGGGCAGGGGGAGAGGGTCACTACCGTCCCACAACAGTGTGGGCACTGAAACCTAAGGCTTTACTCGTACTCAGTCATAGGTGTAGTTTGGATTTTGAATCAATATCTTACAATATTGATTCGAATCCCCTCACCCGATCCCTATCGGCAAAATGTGCTTTCAGGGTGGGCTTGGGGATTTTTAAGCTACTTAATCAAAACACACGTTAATGAAACCATTCGAGCGCAATGCAATTGATCTTTCGTTCGTGTCG
>JALLPH010000118.1:0-31390 GCA_036939855.1 Cyclotella choctawhatcheeana
AAACAACGATTAGTTGATATTGGTGTAGTCACTACTAAAGATGCACATCAATGAGATTTTAGTGGTGTTATGTTACGTGGTTCCGGTGTTTATTGAGATCCACGAAAAAGTCAGCCTTAGTTGACTTTAATGATAATAAGATTTAAAGTTAAATAAATTTAAAATTTGATAAATAATTTTAAAATTTCGAAAATGAGTTTGATCCTGGCTCAGGGTGAACGCTAATAATATGCTTTACACATGCGAGTCGGACGAAATTTTTCGTGGCGAACGGGTGAGGAATACGCAAACTAAACAAGTCTAAATCTACCTTTTAATCCAAGATAAGCTCGCTTTATTTTTAATGTAAATTATTGATAAAAAAATCGTTTTTCGATTTGTAGGAATATTGGATAAATTTATAAAAATTATTTGATAATTGTTAAAAGATGAATTTGTGTAAGATTAGGTTGTTGGTAAAAGTAAAAGTTTACCAAGCCTTCGATCTTTAGTTGGTCTTAGAGGATGCCCAACCACACTGGAACTGAGACAAGGTCCAGGCTAATTTTGGCCAGCAGTGAGGAATATTGGACAATGAACGAAAGTTTGATCCAGCAATATTATATGAATGATTGACGGCTAATTTTAGGTTGTAAAGTTCTTTCGTTAAAAATGATAATGACATTATTTAAAAAAGTTTTAGTCCCGGCTAATCTCGTGCCAGCAGCCGCGGTAATACGGGAGGGGCAAGCGTTATCCAAAATTACTGGGCGTAAAGCGTTCGTAGACTGTAATATAAGTTTTCTATTAAAATTTAAAGCTTCACTTTAAAAAAATATAAAATACTGTTTTACTTGAGTTTTATACAGAAGAGTAGAATTTCATGTTAAAGAGTAAATTCTAAAAATACATGAAAGAATATCTACAGCGAAAGCGACTCTTTAGTACAAACTGACGTTGAGGGACGAAAGTGTAGGGAGCAAACAGGATTAGATACCCTGGTAGTCTACGCAGTAAATTCTGAGTGCTGTAATTTAAAATTCTTCTTGATGCAACTATCTCGAGGGCCCAACAGCTCATCTGTTGGACCCTTAAATGTATCAAAAGTTTTAGATTTTTTAAGCTAACGCCATAAGCACTCCGCCTGAGGAGTACGATCGCAAGATTGGAACTCAAAGGAATTGACGGGAGCCTACAACGAGTGGTGGAGCATGTGGTTTAATGCGATAGTCCGCGCAAAACCTTACCAACCCTTGACATATCAAAAAATAATTTGTATTTGTTATAATTATTTTTTAGTTAATTTTTTAATTAACAAATTTTTTTTACAGGTGTTGCACGACTGTCGTCAGTTCGTGTCGTGAGATGTTTGGTTCATTCCTTTAAACGAGCGTAACTCTTATTTTTAAGGATCTACTTTTAATTTTTGGTATTCATCAAAAATTTTGCTTTAAAAAAACTGTTTGTTAATAATAAAAACTTTAAAGGAAGGTGAGAATTAAGTCAAGTCACTGTGGCCCTTATGGGTTGGGCTACACACGTGCTACAATGAAAATGACAAAAAGTAACAAAAATTAAAAATTTTCGTTAATCCTTAAAAGTTTTCTTAGTTCGGATTGTAAACTGCAACTCGTTTACATAAAGATGGAATCACAAGTAATCGCAAATCAGAATGTTGCGGTGAATACGTACCTTGGCTTTGTACACACCGCCCGTCACATGCAGAAAGCTAGTTTTACTTAAAATCTAAGCTTTTTTATTTTTTTCGACTAAAATTGAAAAAAATAAAAAACTAAATCATTGAAAAATTAGTAATTTGGATGAAGTCGTAACAAGGTAGCTGTACGGGAACGTGTAGCTGGAACAAATGAAATAGTTTAGTAGGTTAGAACATTGGAATCATAATCCAAATGCCGGGGGTTCAAATCCCTCTTTCATTAATAAATCAGTTAAATTTCATGGTAGTCAATTTATTTTTTTATTTTTTCTCTTTTATTCTATTAACAAGTTCTTTACTAACTGTCTTTAGTCAAAATTCTATATATTCTGTTTTATTTTTAGTTTTAAGTTTTGTTGCTTCGTCTAGTCTTTTATTTTTGTTAGAGTGCGAATACATTTCATTAATTTTCATAATTATCTATGTAGGTGCAATCGCCGTTTTATTTCTATTTGTCGTTATGATGCTAGATGTAAAAACAGTATACTCTACAAAAGACCTTTTAAAGTATTTTCCTTTCGGAAGTTTTATAGGTACTATTTTTTTGATTGAAATCTTATGTTCAGTTCCTTCCATTTTTGAAGCGTTTAATCCTTATGATATAAGTTTTTTATTGAATTTCTATGTAGATTGATTTAACAAATTAGATTATTTCAGTGAAATTATGGCTGTAGGCCATCTTTTATATACAGATTACTTGGTGCAATTTTTGCTTTCAGGTAATATTTTGTTACTGTCTACTATTGGACCTGTTGTTTTAGTTTTAACTAAATCTAGTAAAATGTCTAAATTTCAGGTTACTTTTAAACAAATTTCTCGTGTTTATAGCTCTGTGTTGTACGCGTAAATGATAATGATATAATAAAAATATGATTTTTATAACACAATGTGACAGCCCTGCTTTTTGGCAAATTTATTTATCTGACCCTGCTAGTATAACTATGGAAGGTATTTTGATTTTTAATAAGCATTTGTTGTTTTTACTAACTGCAATTGTTTTATTTGTCGGCTGATTATTATTTTATACTATTTATTATTTCATAGAATACAGTAATAAATTTAGTACGATTCATAACCCTTTAAAGCCAGGCCTCGAAGAGGTTGTTCAGGCTACTAAAAAAAAGAAAAAGCTAGCTCCAAAAGCTAGCCTTGGTACTCAAAAAAAAAATTGATATAAGGACTACTTCGGTGCTGACGTTCGCATTTGGGTACCGGGAGGGTTTGTTTCAGGTGTTCCCTTCTATGATTGGCAAACCTTTCATTATCATGAATTGGGCATGCGTCCCACTCGTAGGGTTCCTCCTATGGACTGGGTTCTACATATGCCCCGAAACATTCCAGCTTTACCTTTTGTCAATGCTAGAACCGAGCTAACGTTGTTTATTCGGCATCATGGTAAACTTATTCACCGGTCGGGCGCAGAGTTCACACTCGACCAATGAGAGAAAAATTTTAGAGGTCGGGTTTTCATAGATACCATGCTTGGCGGTGCGCATGGGGATAACTATAGTCTTGATTATGTCCCAATAGAAAGCGTTTTTTATCCTAATTGAGTAGGTTAGAGCTTAATGGTGAGATAGTAAATCGAGCAGATCCTCATATAGGTCTATTGCATAGGGGCACAGAAAAATTGATTGAATATAAAAATTATGTTCAAGCTTTACCTTATTTTGATCGTTTAGATTATGTGTCTATGATGGCACAAGAGCATAGTTATTGTTTAGCGATAGAAAAACTTTTTAATTGCAAAATACCTGAACGTGAACAATAAGTTAGAGTTAAGTTAAATTTAATATTTATGTTGTGAATTTATTAGATGAAGTCTTTAATACGAAATTTCTAGTTATTAGTTTGCTAATAACCAGTCAAAAAAGAGCAATCGGTTTGTTCACTAGGCTCATGCCCTAGAGGTTGTAAGTTCGAATCTTACTTTTGACAATCGATTTTGGTTAAACTCCTAAATCGATAGGTAAATATAAAAATTAAATCTTATAATACCCATTTCGGAAACTTTTTTTCAAACGAGGATTTTGTAGAGCATAAAGAATGGCTAACGCGTATCAATTTACGTCACTGTATAGGTACATATGGTAAGGTAATTGTCCAACCTGTAATGGGCGGCAGTATGTATATGGAACCGAATCACTTTTTAATAGATGGGCGGTTTGAGCCTATTGGCAATCGTTGATACGATAAACCATTGTTCTATAGTAATATATACGGCTCTTATTTTTAAGTATTGTAGGTTTTTCTTGAAGCATGTTATTTCTAAAAACAGTTTATCGGTTAGGTAGTATTCGCTAAATTCTAAGATAATTGAAATATATTTATGACGTTTTTTAAAATATAAATTAACTATGACAATAAAAATATGATTTTTATAACACAATGTGACAGCCCCGCTTTTTGGCAAACTTATTTATCTGACCCTGCTAGTATAACTATGGAAGGTATTTTGATTTTTAATAAGCATTTGTTGTTTTTACTAACTGCAATTGTTTTATTTGTCGGCTGATTATTATTTTATACTATTTATTATTTCATAGAATACAGTAATAAATTCAGTTCAAAATTTGTTCACTCAAAAGAATTAGAAATTGTTTGAACTACTATTCCAGCTTTAATACTTTTAGCGCTAGCAACTCCTTCTTTTACTCTATTGTATGCTATGGATGAAATTTCAGAGCCCGAATTAACTTTAAAGATTTTAGGTCATCAATGATTTTGAAGTTACGAGATTTCGGAGTTTAATTCTTGTCAAAACCAAGAACAGAGTTTAAAATATGTTTGTTATATGATGGTCCTAGATGGATTACCAATAACTAAACAAGGTTATTTTAGGTTATTAGAAACTAACAAAAGAGTTATCTTACCAACCAACACACACTTACGATTGTTAGTTAGTGCTGCTGATGTACTACACAGTTGAACAGTTCCATCATTTGGCTTAAAAGTAGATGCTTGTCCTGGGCGCCTAAATCAAATAAATTTGTTCATCAAACGAATTGGGGTCTTTTTTGGTCAATGTAGTGAGATTTGTGGTGTAAATCATGGTTTTATGCCTATTGTCATAGTATCGTTACCTACTATGCAATTTCATAATTATATAATGACTAAGTTAGAGTTAAGTTAAATTTAATATTTATGTTATAAATTTATCAGATGAAGTTTTTAATATGAAATTTGTAGTTACTAGCAAGTTAATAACCAGTCAAAAAAGAGCAATTGGTTTGTTCACTAGGCTCATGCCCTAGAGGTTGTAAGTTCGAATCTTACTTTTGACAATCGATTTTGGTTAAACTCCTAAATCGATAGATGAATATAAAAATTAAATCTTATCCTACCCATTTCAGGAACTTTTTTTCAAACGAGAGAATTGTATATTTTTTTTCAAAAATTTTAATAACAAATGGAAAATAAAACTTGTTTTAAGTATATAAAAACGAAACATAGTTGACATTTAGTAGATCCTAGCCCTTGACCGTTGGTAGCTTCTTTAGGTGCATTTTTTATGACTTCTGGGACAGTGTTATACATGAATAAATTTTTAGGAGGAGGGCAATTGGCTTTAATTGGTTTTTCTATCATTTTATATGTAATGTACACTTGATGGCGTGACATCGTAAGAGAAGCTACATTTGAAGATCAACATACTGCTTCAGTGCAACGAGGTCTACGTTTAGGCATGGTTTTATTTATCGTATCAGAAATCATGTTTTTTTTTGCATTTTTTTGAGCATTTTTTCATTCTAGTTTGTCACCCGTTTTTAATTTAGGCGGTATATGACCACCAGAAGCCATTCAAACAATTCAAACTTCAGGAATTCCTTTGACAAATACGTTTTTTTTATTAAGTTCTGGAGCTACCGTTACTTGAGCTCATCACGCAATAATAGTTCGTTCAAAAAAGCAAGCAATCATCGGTTTATTGTTTACAATATTGCTTGCAACAGTTTTTACTTTATTACAAGGTATGGAGTATGTGGAAGCGCCTTTTAATATCAACGATAGTGTTTTTGGATCTTGTTTTTATATGGCAACTGGCTTTCACGGTTTTCACGTTTTTATTGGTACTTGCTGTTTAATCGTCTCACTATTAAGGCTCGTGTTTAATCATTTTACATCTATGCGTCATTTTGGTTTTGAATCTGCGGCATGATATTGACATTTTGTAGATGTTGTATGATTATTTTTGTTTATAACTGTATATTGGTGAGGTGGTATTCATTAAACTATAATATAAATGAAATGACCATTTGAATTAATTAAAATGTTAACTATTTAAGAGTTTTTGGTCATTTCGTTAACGTCGACTGAATAAATGAGATATTGTTTCTTCAACGGAATATGTTGATAAAAGCTTTTTAAGATCTATTATTGAGTAAAATTAGAAGACAAACGAAAGAGAGAGAGAGAAAACACTAAGTTATAAAGTCAAAATATATTTTGATTTTAAGTATAACGGATTTTTTGGTATTAGCCGGTTCCTTATATCCAATCCAATAAAAGTAAAGGTAATTATGCTCAGAATTGTAGGTGCTTCTTGATGTTATACGTGTAAAGCAACTAAATCACATGTTTAACTTGCTCATAAAAAGTTACCTAAAAATCTTACTATTAGCCTTTAATTTTTTTGTGTACCTATTTCATAGTTTGTTTTAGCTCTCAATTTTGATCCCATCTTAAATTTAAAACCACACGTTAGTCGTTGTAAGATTCTATTAAAAAAAGTTTATATACTGTCTAGCAATATGAAGTAATAACTTTGTAGAAATTATTAAACAACAACCCTTTTTTAGCAACGTTTTTTAAAATACAAATGTTAATATTTAAAGATATACAACTTTTCTCTGAGATTCTTTAGATATTTATATAATTTTTCATGATACATTTTTATCTAGTAATAATAAAATATTCATTAATTCAAAATTCGATATTATACTTCCCTATATTTTATACTAATTAATGATAGTGTAGGATTAAATAATTTTCAAATATGAAATGGTATTATTGTTATTGATTATTTAAGTGATTTTTCTAAAAGTTTGACAACAATCATCTTTATTTTTTGTTTTTGATGGTTCAGAGTTATATAATATTACAAAAGATTAAGTATTTTGATCTTATTTTTTTTGTTAGACATTTTTTTTTATGTTTTTATGATTTTAGACATAATACTATAATATATAAAAAGGTGATTAACTCAATTGGTAGAGTATTTCGCTTACAACGAAAAAGTTAACGGTTCAAATCCGTTATTACCTTCACAAAGCTCTTTTTTAGTACATGAGACCCTTCGATAAACGTTTAAATAAAGAATTAATCTTAATCAATTTTAAATCGAGCAAGACTCAAAATTAGTAAAAAATTTGTTGAGAAAACCTCACTATCGTAATCTTCAAAATCCTAAAATGACTTTAATTAGGCCACAAAATAGTACTTAGGGTAAACCACATTTTTTATTTTTTCTAATTTTATTAAATGTTGCTATTATAGTCCTGTTTAGAAAAATTTATATTCGCAATTTTTTTTCTGGTTCAGTTTTTTATATTAGTCCTTCTTACAGTTTTGATATGTTAAACTAAATTCTCTACGTTCGCAAAAATAATGATAAATGTTGTTTTTAACTATCGACTGACAAAACATTTATTTCGGTTATAACAAAAATGGTGAAAAAACTTGCGTTTTGATAGCAGTCTTGGCTTTTTTAATCCTTGTTCACGTTATAATAAGCTTATTAGGTACGGTATAGAACTTTTAAAGACTTGAGTTTTATACTCTCCAGATCGGGTACTAGTTGAATTTCAGCGATTTACACAGTAATTTAAATGATGAATTTGGATGATATACTATTGAACTTTAAAAAAGAGATGAACTTATAAACTTATTTACAAAAATAACCAATAAAAAGAAGCTTATAGCTCAGCTGGTTAGAGCATACGCCTGATAAGCGTAAGGTCGGTAGTTCAAGTCTACTTAAGCTTATATCGATCTAGATACTTTATTTTTTTTATATCAATTTTAGACTTATTCTTTATTAGAAGGTTTTATCAACTTTCAAAAAACTCAATTGGTAGAATATTTCGCTTACAACGAAAAAGTTAACGGTTCAAATCCGTTATTACCTTCACAAAGCTCTTTTTTAAGTACTGCAATCATAAAAAATAGGTAAGTACACAAACTAATTATTACGACCTACAAAAGACTTTCAAATTTCCCATATCAATTTTGGAATGTAGAGTCTTTTAAGAAAATAGTTCAGTTGGTAGAACAGTGGTTTTCAAAACCAAAGGTCAAGAGTTCAAGTCTCTTTTTTCTTGTCATTACCGTTTTTTATTTTTTTTATCTACTTACATAATAATTTGTTTAAGTTTGAAATGACATCAAAATCGCGAACTTAAAATACGCGTCAGTCGTTGTGAGATTTTATTTCAAAAAAAGGTTCGTGCACTGCCTCGTAACGTGAAGTGAAAATTTTATAAAGGTTATTAAATAACAATCTTTTTTTTGGCAACGTTTTTAAAATACAAATGTTAATATTCAAAGATATACAACTTTTACCTGAAATTTTTTTAGGTATTTCTATAATTTACGTAATTCTTCATGGTACATTTTTATCTAGTAATAACAAATATTTATTAATTCAAAACTCGATACTATACTTAAGTGTTTTAATTGTTATCTTATTTTATCTTTTACTAGTCAATAATAGTGTAGAATTTAATAATTTTCAAATATGAAATGGTACTATTGTTATTGATTATTTAAGTGATTTTTCTAAAAGTTTGATAGCAATCATCTCTGTTTTTTGTTTTTTGATGGTCCAGAGTTATCTAACGGTACAAAAAATTAACTATTTTGAGTATAGTGTTTTGATATTATTTTCTTTGTTAGGTATTTTCTTTATATGTTCTTCTAACGATCTAATCACAGCTTATTTATCTATCGAGCTACAAAGTTTGTCTTTCTATATTTTAGCAGCTTTTAAAAAAGATTCAGCTTTTTCCGTTGATGCAGGGTTGAAATATTTCATTTTAGGTGCTTTTTCATCAGGGCTCTTTTTGTTTGGTTCTTCCATTTTATATGGTATCAGTGGGACTACCAATTTTGAAGACTTAAAAAATTTATTTTTTTTAATGTATTCTAAATACGATAGTTTGTCTGAAATTAACAGTTACAACATGGTAAAACAGGTCTTTATAGACAAAGGTTTAATTCAATTTGCGTTATCTTTTATTTTTGTAAGTCTTTTGTTTAAGTTGGCAATAGCGCCATTTCATTTATGATCAATTGACGTTTATGAAGGATCTCTTTCAAGTTCATCTTTTTTTTTCGCGGTTGTTCCTAAGTTAGCTATTTTTATTTTGATGCTTCGAATTTTTTACTCAAGTTTTCTTGAGTATACTATTACATGACAATACTACATTGTAACATTGGCTGTATTAACAATCATTGTTGGGTCTTTTGCTGGGTTAGAACAAAAAAAACTCAAGAGTCTTTTAGCCTACAGTTCTGTTAGTCATATGGGTTATACACTTATAGCTTTTAGCACAGGAACATTTGAAGGTATTCAAATGTTATTATGTTACCTTTTCTTATACATGATTGCAGGTTTATGTCTATGGTCTATCTTTTTATCATTACGATTGAAATATAAGTACACAAAAAAACAGAATAAAGACTTAGCAGATTTGATTTTACTAAGTAAGTCTAATAATGTTATAGCACTTTTTTTTAGTACCGTCTTACTATCAATAGCAGGACTTCCTCCGATGATAGGTTTCTTAGTTAAGATTGGGGTTTTTTTAGTGTCAATTGAAGCCTATATGTATTTTGTTGCTATTATTAGTATTTTATGTAGTGTAATATCTACCTTTTATTATATTCGAATAATAAAAATCATGTTTTTTGAAAACTTCACGTCAGGTAAGCTTTATCACCCAATTAAGTCTCATATGTCTGTAATAATAGTTTGTGTTTTTTACTTTTTATTTTTTTTATTCATAAACCCCACTCTTATTTATCTGTTTTCATACAAAATAGCTTTATTATTAACTATGGCTATTACGTAAGCCTACATAAAATCGATAAAATAGTTATAGGCTAAATAACATAATCTGGTTAATGTGTTAGATTGCAAATCTTTAAATATCGGTTCAAATCCGATTTTAGCCTTTATTTTCTATACATTACCTATTTGTTAAATATTTAAATCGTATATTATCTGATGAATTATTTCGTCATGTGATTTCTATTAGTCTGTTTGCAATCACCTCCTATCTTAAAATGAGATATTGAAGTTGTGATGTTAGTTTTCTTTTTAATCCGTCTGTACACGCACCTGTCTCTGGGCGAGCTCAATATTATAACAATTCAGGTTGTAGTGTATTATCTATGTACGGCGCAAACAGGATGCTAATTGCTCAGAAGAGTTTCGCTTGCCGTTCCTTTTTGGATATTCATTCAGTAGTTCAGCTAAATGGGATTCCTTGGATTAATTCGATTCGCGTTGATGATATGTTTCCACCAATACGTGGTAGTACTATTAGGATTTATGTAAGTCCGATTCAGTATAATAAACTTGATAATATATATTATCATCTTATTAATCACGCTGAGTTGGATACCGTCATTTCCAATGTTAGGTCTATTTTATAGCCTTCATTTTTTAGAGCATTTTTAGCTCAGTTGGATAGAGCAACAGCCTTCTAAGCTGATAGACATAGGTTCAAGTCCTATAAAATGTTGATGTTAGATATCTTGTCGTTAAATACTACAAACTTACTTATTTCCATATTAATAATACCCTTGATTGGAGCTCTGATATTATTATGTGTGCCTTCATCTAATTCCCCAATATTGAAAGCAATAGCTTTAAATAGTTCTTGTACTGTATATATAATGTCTTTATTTTTATGAACTTTTTTTAATAAATCTATTGGCTCCTTTCAGTTTGTAAATAAAGTGTTATGAATTCCTTATTTAAATCTTAATTTTAGCATAGGTATTGATGGCATTTCGTTGTTTTTTATCCTTTTAACTACGCTATTAATTTTTTTATGTATTTTGATAAGCTGAACCAGTGTTAAGATATATATCAAAGAATTCTTGATTGCTTTTTTAGTGTTAGAGTTTTTTTTAATCGGTGTTTTCTCTATTTTAGATTTGTTATTGTTTTATATTTTTTTTGAAAGCGTGCTAATTCCAATGTATCTAATTGTTGGTGTTTGAGGATCTCGAGAACGGAAAATTAGAGCCGCTTATTTTTTTTTCATTTATACTTTATTAGGCTCTGTTCTAATGCTACTTTCTATTTTATATATATATTATCAAGTAGGAAGTACCGACTACGAAGTTCTATTGACTTTTGCTTTTTCTAAAACAGAACAAAAATTTTTATGATTTTCTTTTTTTGGCTCTTTTGCTACAAAAGTGCCTATGGTTCCTGTGCATCTGTGATTACCTGAAGCACACGTAGAAGCACCTACAGCAGGTTCTGTCATTTTGGCAGGGGTTTTATTGAAATTAGGGACATATGGATTTCTTCGTTTTTCATTCCCATTATTTCCAGAAGCTTCTTACTATTTTGCTCCAGTTGTTTATCTTTTAGCAGTTGTTGGTATTGTTTACACATCATTTACAGCTATTAGACAGACTGATTTTAAACGAATTATTGCCTATACCTCTGTAGCCCATATGAATTTGGTAATGGTAGGATTATTCAGTTTTAATACTATTGGTTTAGAGGGAGCGATCTTACAAAGTTTAAGTCACGGTTTTGTTGCAAGTGCGTTATTTATCATCATTGGAATAGTTTACGAAAGGCACCACACTAGAATGGTTAAATACTATGGCGGGTTGGTCCACGTAATGCCTTTGTACACATTCATCTTTTTGTTCTTTACGATGTCAAACATAGGGTTGCCTGGTACAGGAAGTTTTGTAGGGGAATTTTTAATTTTAGCAGGTTCTTTTAAGACAAATACCAGTGCCACTTTCATTAGTGCAACTGGTATGGTTATTGGAGGTTGCTATTCGTTATGATTATTCAATAGAATTTCTTATGGTAATTTAAAGATTCAATATCTTAAAGGTTATATAGACATTAATAAGCGAGAAATGTTTATTTTTTTACCACTAATTTTTGGTACAATGTTAATTGGATTATACCCTGAATTTTTTCTAACTTCAATGCATATGAGTGTGAATATGTTAGTTGAAATTATACATATCTTTAATCTATAAATGTTATATATTTTAGAAACAGAACTACCTGAAAACAAGTCAATTCATTTTTCTTTAACTAATATTTTCGGAATTGGTAAATTTCAATCCTTTTTAATTTGCAAGAAAATAGGATTTTCCCATAATAATAAATTATCTAAATTAACATCAAATCAAACTATTAAATTAACAAAACTCATAGAAACTTCAAATATATTAATAAGCACTAATTTAAAAAAATATAAAATTGTGTTAATTAAAAAACTAACTCAGATAAAAACGTATAAAGGAATTAGACGCTTGCGTGGTTTACCTGTTAGAGGCCAGCGCACTCATACAAATGCAAAAACTGCTTCTAAAATCCGATAATTTTTTCCGATTTCAAATGTTTAAAACCTATTGAAATCTATTAGTAAGATTTCGAAAAAATAAATACTTTGTGTATGTTTACCACAAAATTCATGTTTATCATTTTATCAATTTATTCTAAAAATACAAACTCATTAACGAATTTTCTCAAATTTTTTTATAAATTAGAAAGAAAAAAAGCGTTAAAATTAAAATTGTACACAAAACAATCCAAGATAAAAAAAAACTTTTCTTTTATTTCTGTTTTACAATCACCTCATGTAAACAAAAAATCCCAAGAACAGTTTGGGTATAATATATACAGTAAGCAATTGAAAATATGAGTCTCACAACCTAAAAAACTCTTATCTATGTGAAAACTTGTCAAAGAAAAATTATTTTTTGATATTCAAATAAAATTTAAATTTTTACTTGATAAAAGCTCAATTTTCGATACTATATCTGAAAAAATTAATTGTGAGAAATTTATGCCTACAATTTCAGAAAAAAGAAATAAGGATTTATTCTGGTGGTATAATAATCCTAAATTTCGAACTAAGCCTAAAAAGAAAAAACTCTATTTGACAAATACAACAAAACAGACGTTTTTGAAGGTAACTGATATTAAAGGTGAAGCATTGTTGAGGAACTTTCAATATCGACACAAAATAATGTAGGTTTGTTAACGGTTTGATAACTAAATCAAATAAATTTGTTTATCAAACGAATTGGAATCTTTTTTGGTCAATGTAGTGAGATTTGTGGTCGTAAATCACGGTTTTATGTCTATTGTCATAGTATCATTACCTACTATGCAATTGCGTGATTATATAATGACTAAGTTAGAGTTAAGTTGAATTTGATATTTATATTGTAAATTTATCAGATGAAGTTTTTAATATGAAATTTGTAGTTACTAGCAAATTAATAACCAGTCAAAAAAGAGCAATTGGTTTGTTCACTAGGCTCATGCCCTAGAGGTTGTAAGTTCGAATCTTACTTTTGACAATCGATTTTGGTTAAACTCCTAAATCGATAGATAAATATAAAAATTAAATCTTATCATACCCATTTCAGAAACTTTTTTTCAAACGAGGGAATTGTATATATTTTTTTCAAAGATTTTAACAACAAATGGAAAATAGGATTTGCTTTATTAACTTGAATATTGTCTTTATGGAAGATATTTTGATCTTTCGTAAGCATTTGTTGTTTTTATTTGTTGGCTGATTATTATTTTACACTATTTATTATTGCATAAAATACAGTCATAAATTTATTGCAATAGTAAAACCGTCAGACGAGCCTGTCTGAACGACTAATTTAGATAAAAAAATTACTCTAAAATCAAACCTTGCAACTGCTTCAAAACTAACGAGAAAGCATTACTTCGGGGCCGATATCCGTATTTAAATTCCCCAAAGCATTACGCCGGACGCTCCTGTCTAGAATTGGCAAAGCTTCTTCTACGTTGAATCAGAAATGCGGCCTATGTCCTGTATTCCACCCATCAACTGGGTAGTTTCAATGACTAGTAATCTTCCTCAAATACATAAAAAAATGACCTAGTCGGGTTCATTAAGGAACACGGGATTGCCACTTGTAGGGCAGACCCAAATATAAGATATATACTGACTGAGCGAGGAACAGCCTTGAAGGATAGTGTCTATGTAGACACTATCCTCGACGGGAGAACGTAAGATAACTGAAGCCTTGGTTTTGTGCCAGTAGGGACTCATTTTTTCAACAATTAATTTAGTACTAGTGAATGTTTTAGTTTTAGTATCTTTTATCTTATTTATTTCCTTAGATCGAGTACAGATTGCGCAGGTACATCTAGTTTTTTTACTCCGAATACTTGACAAGTCTTAGTTGAAACTATGTATGCAATATCATCTCAACTATTGTTTAACAATATAAATAAAGATGGAGAAAAATATTTTCCTTTTATTTCTGTTGTTTTTACTTTTGTATTGTTTAGCAATTTAATTGGCTTAATTCCTTACAGTTTTACAGTAACTTTCACTTTATCTTTTTCAATTTTTGTTGGTATAAATATAATATGTATTCAAAAACATGAATTTCATATGATGTCTCTATTTATAAAATTGTTATCTCTTTAACAAGATCTTAGAACTATCTGAGTTCTATGGGATGTGAAAGATTGTTGTTATTTTTCAAAAGTTTAGATAGCTCAGCTGGTAGAGCAAAGGACTGAAAATCCTTGTGTCGGCAGTTCAAACCTGTCTCTAAACATATAAAAACTTTTTTATGAAAAATACTTTATGAAATATCACTACTGATTTAAAAAATGCTCAAATTGCCCGAAGAAATTGCATGTATTATTCAAAAACAAAATTAGCCATTAATCTTTTGAATATTTTTTGAAATGAAGGTTACATTTTAGGTTATAAAATTTGCAATGAAAATTCAAATTTATTAAAAATTTTTCTTAAGTATAGAGATGAAAATTCGGTAATAAATTCGTTGAAGTTAATTTCTAAACCAAGCCGCTCTATGTTCTATTCTTTACCTCAATTGTATAAACTTGATTCTAAAAAAAAATTTATTTTATTAAGCACGTCAAAAGGTTTAATGACAATTAATGAATGCAAACAAGATCAGATTGGTGGAAAGCTTTTGTTAATAATAAGATAAATATGCTTTATATTACGAAAAGACATATAATTAAAATTCCAATAAATATTTCAATGTATTATTGCACAAATCATAATACTATCATCTTTACGAATTCTAGTGCTCAAAAAGCGCTTAAATTGAAAACACAATTAATTATAGATAAGAAAGAAAAAATACTTAAAGTAACTCGCGAACCACTGTACGGCATGTCGAATAATGAAAGGAAAAAATTAAAATCTATACAAACAACTCAAGTTGCATTATTAAAACAGGCACTTTTGGATGTATCGCTTTTGTCTTGTAAAAAACTTAAGCTTGTTGGCATAGGTTTTAGAGTCTCATCGTTAAAAATATCGGGTTTTAATCTTTTATATTTTAAATTAGGCTATAGCCATGCCATTTACTTTAGGGTGCCAGAAACATTAAATGCTTTTTGCTTAAAATCAGACAAATTATATATTATAGGAAACACTTCTGTGTATCTAACTCAAATTGCTGCGCTTATTAGATCTTATAAATCTCCTGAGCCTTATAAAGGCAAAGGAATTCTATATACATCTGAGAAGATTGCTTTAAAAGAAGGTAAGAAAATATAGGCAATGAAAACCAATTCAACTAAAATTCGAAACTATAAATTATTCAAATATAATTTATTGAAATTACAAATTTATTCAAATAAGTTTGAAAAAGATACTTTAGGGATTTCGACCTATGTTTTAGAGCAAATAGAATCATATCTAAAACAAGCCTTAAAAATTATTTTTGAATACCATAGGCAGCAATTCAAAATTTTATTCATAGGTTTTCCGATAATTTCAAAACTGAAACAAATGAAGTTAATGCATTTTACTAATCATAATTTCATTTCGCAAAAATCATGAATAAGCGGTATTTTTCGTAATCGATTTTCGATATTGTCTTATTTAACGTCACTAAGCTCACAAAACTTTTCGAAAAAGTTAAAACTTTTATTGACTGTTAAAGCAAAACCACATTTAGTAGTCATCTTTAGTCGAGAAGTTGAAACTGATATTATTGATGAGTTTTATAAAGCCGGGGTTCCTATTTTATTTTTTAATCATAAATCACTAGATCTCTCTAAGATAACTTATAAAACTTTAGGGAATTTTGATTTTATTGAAAAAAACTTAAGAATAACTTATTTTTTTTTACTTTATTCTATATTAAAAAAAGCACCAATAAGGAAGTAGGGGAGGGGGAAAAGATTATATTTAAAAAGAATATGCTAATAGTCGAAAAGGTATTAGCTTTTAAGTAATAATCTTTTTTTGAATAACATTTACAATACATTCATGCATTTTACAAAAAAACAATTCCATAGACCATTGTATAAAAAATTTTTGCCATTAAGAAAAAACGTTCAAAACACTAAAAAATTTTTAAAATTTGGTAAATTAAAGTGGCAAAGGTTTCAGCGTTTAACGCTAATAAGAAGGAAAAAAAAATTTTATAACCCCGTTTCTTATTTTTTATCTAATTTTAAAAATTTTTTTAGTAAAAAATACAAATATAATCTGCAGAATAAGCAAAGACTTAGTTTATATTACGGTGGTTTAAAAAAAAGTTACTTAAAAAAAAGAAGGAATTTAGTCTTGAAAAGATCAAGGAAACAGAGTCCGCGTGCTTCTATTATGTTCATTCACAAATTAGAAGCTAGGTTAGATACTGTGTTATACAGGACTTATTTTTGCCATAGTTACTATGAAGCAAGTCAATTTATTTCACATCAAAAGATTTATGTAAATAACAAAGTTATGGAGCACAGATTTTTTGAATTAAAAAAAGGTGATTTGATTACTTTAGATAAAACTATTCTGGCTACTGTTAAATCAAACATACTAAATGCAGAAATATGACCAATACCTCCTAAACATTTTTTTATAAATTATAAAACGTTTCAAATACTAATAACGGATGACATCAAATACACTAATTATTCTACATATTTTCATTTTTGAATTGACTTCAATTCATTTATAAGGTCCTATACTAAATAGGTTTATCAAGAATATTATCTTCAGTAGCTCAAAGGTAGAGCGAGTGGCTGTTAACTACTAAGCTGTTAGTTCGAATCTAACCTGAAGAGCAGATTTTTTGATTTATTATAAAAGTACAGAATAAATGTTTTTGGAAATAATCGGATTTGAACCGATAACTTTATGCTTGCAAAGCATACACTCTACCAATTGAGTTATACTCCCTCTTGTTTACTCTTGAACGATTAATTTATATTTATTATTGATTAATTTTTTATTATTTACTAGATCTAAATCCATTGCTAGAATAGATTTTGTATTTTTTGTTAGTTTTTTAACTCTAAACTTTTTTGTTTCTGCATAGTTTGGAATCACAGTATGCATGTTGAAATAAAAGAAAAACGATAAAGTTAATAAAAGCCCGAATACTTGCGCACCTAAAGTTAAAATATCAAATTGTGGAATAATAAAGAAGCTCGTTTGGTGAAATTGGTAGACACGTCAGACTTAAAATCTGATTTTTGATAAAGTATCGGTTCAAGTCCGATAACGAGTAGCTCATTGAAATGCCAAAATGATGGAATTGGTAGACATACTAGGTTTAGGTTCTAGTTCTTTGCGTAAGAGTAAGGGTTCAAATCCCTTTTTTGGCACAACTTTAAAATGCCTACTATTCATCAACTATGTCGTAATAAACGCAAAAAAAAACACAAACGAAACAAAGTGCCAGCATTAGATAATTGCCCACAAAAGAAAGGAATCTGCATTAAAATTTTTTTAAGAACTCCTAAAAAACCGAATTCAGCATTGCGAAAATTGACGAAATTAAGATTAACTAATAATAGAAAAATAATGGCTTATATACCGGGTGAAGGCCACAATTTACAAGAATATTCTACTGTACTAATAAGAGGTGGTCGAGTAAAAGATTTACCAGGAATCAAGTATCATTTGATTCGGGGTAAACTTGATTTTAATGGACTAAAAAAAAGAAAAACTTCACGCTCGAAATACGGTACTAAAAGAAACAATTAAATAATAACGGATGAATGAAAAAATAATCAATCAATTACTATTAAAAGGTAAAAAAACAACTTCTGAAAAAATTTGATTAAACAGTCTTAAAAGATTTTATAAATCTTTTATCAAAAATCATAAAAAATTTGTTAACAAAGCGTTAACTAATATTGCACCGTTGTTAAAGACGAAACAATTAACTCAAAAAAAGAAGAGATTTACATTCAAGGAATTTCCTTTTGTAATAAAAAATAAAAACAGAATTTCGTTTGCTTTAAAATTTTTTTTGAACACGAAAAGGAAGAAAGCCGAAATCAAAATACATAAAAAATTAGCGGATGAATTAATAGCCGCTGCAAAAAATACTGGAACAGACTTGTCTAGAAAGAAGAATCTATATGAATACGCATTTGTTAAGAAAAAATATTTTTATTATAGATGATTCTAAAGAAAATAATAATTTTTTACGTTTAATAGGACTTGAACCTATAATCTTTGGGACCGAAATCCAACGCTCTCTCCAATTGAGCTATAAACGCCAAAAAAATGATTCAACAACAAACAATTTTGAAAGTAACAGATAATTCAGGCGCAAAATCCGTAAAATGTATAAAAATCCTTAATGGTTTTAATAGGCGTTTTGCTGTTTTAGGTGACGTCGTTCTAGTATCTATCCAAAAACTTCGCAATAAAGCACGGGCAATTTCTAAAGTACAGAAAGGTGAAGTACATAAAGCAGTTATAATTCGAACTAAAAAGAAAATAAAAAAAAAAGATGGTACATTTACCTTTTTCTCATCAAATGCTGTTAGCTTAATAAACAAACAAGGGAAACCCATTGCGTCACGTATTGTCGGGCCTATACCTAAAAAGCTAAAAAAAAGAAAAAATCTCAAGCTCATAACTCTTTCTTCAGGCTTTATTTAACAGCAATTCAAATGTCTTTTTTTAATACATATATTCAAAGAATTATCAATTATGACTCAATAAACACTTTTTCCTTTAAAGATTTAAAACAAATTCCAAAATTGCAGTCAATTGTGCTAAATTTTGGTTATCAGAAATCAAACTTTAAACGTCTTGTTACAGGCTTATTAGCTTTAGAATTAACTACATTAGGGAAAAGTAGAATAACTAGATCTAAAGATTTAAATATTTTATTGAAAATTAAGCAGGGAAACCCTGTCGGTTGTAAAATAATCTTGAAAGAGAAAACTATGCATCTATTTTACTTAAAATTTAAAACTTCTGTTTTTAGAAAGCTTCCTCAAGGCAAACAACTTCAACCAAATTACAAATCATTGTCAATTGTTATTCAAAACCCTTTGATATTCATAGAATTAGAAAATCACTACGAGTATTTTAAAGACATACCTAAATTAGACATAACTTTTATCGCAGACTCGAAATCTAAAAGTGAACTTTTTTTTCTTTTGAAATCTATTAAAATTTTTTTATAAACAGAATAATCGCAAATGTAACTCAATTTGGTAGAGTGTAATCTTGCCAAGATTACGGATGAGGGTTCGAATCCCTTCTTTTGCTTTAATTGGATAAGTGGCCGAGTGGTTTAAAGCGTTAGTTTTGAAAACTATTGTATTGAAAAATACCGTGGGTTCGAATCCTACCTTATCCTAATCCATTTTTCACAAATGTAAGATATTATAATATTTAAATTAAAAATGATTTTATTGATAATTTGTACAGTGTTGAAAATTCTTGCTATTGTGGTCCCTTTATTAATTTCGGTAGCATATTTTACCATAGCAGAAAGAAAAATTATGGGTATTATACAGAGAAGAAAAGGCCCTAATGTAATAGGATTTTTAGGTTTACTACAACCATTAGCAGATGGTTTAAAGTTATTTGTTAAAGAGACTATTTTTCCCAGCAATTCTAATTTAACAATATTTTTAATCGCCCCTATGTTGACTTTTATTTTAAGTTTAGTCGGTTGAGCAGTTATACCTCTATCAGAACAAATAGTGTTATCGGACTTAAATGTTGGAGTTTTATACCTATTCGCAACATCTTCGTTAAGTGTTTATGGGATTATTATGGCAGGGTGATCTAGTAACTCTAAATATCCGTTTTTAGGTGCTCTACGTTCTGCAGCTCAAATGATTTCTTATGAAGTTTCTATTGGGTTCATTATAATAAGTGTTTGTATTTGTACAGGTTCTTTTAATTTAAGTTCGATTATATATGCTCAAAAAAATGTATGGTTTATCATACCTTTATTTCCTATGTTTATAATTTTTTGTATTTCAATGCTTGCAGAAACAAACCGACATCCCTTTGATTTACCTGAAGCTGAGGCCGAATTAGTATCTGGGTATAACGTTGAGTACTCCGCAATGACTTTTGCTTTGTTTTTTTTGGGTGAATATGCTAACATGCTTTTGATGAGCGCTTTTGTTTCTATCTTATTTTTAGGTGGATGATTACCACTTAGCAATTTGTTCCTTTTGAATATGTTACCCGACAGTTTATGGTTTAGTCTAAAAATCATTATAGGAGTGATTTTTTTCATTGTTACAAGAGCAACTTTGCCTAGGTATAGATACGACCAATTAATGTATATAGGTTGAAAAAGTTTTCTTCCTTTATCTTTAGGGTATTTATTATTTACAGTAAGCGTTTTAATCAGTTTTAATTGATTACCCACCTAATATTGCGAAATTCCTTTTTTAGTAATATGTAAATTAAAACTAATTCATAAAGTATTACCATACAAATACCAGTTATTAATTGATATATAACATCCGGAGGTGTTATAAATGTTGCAATTATAAAAAAGCTGAAATAAAGAATTTTTCGTAACCTTCGAATCATTAAAAAGTGAGTTTTATACAAATTTAATAAAACCCAAAAAATGATGATTAATTGATAAACGAAGTAACACAGGTGATACATTGCTATGTAGAAGACTCAATATTCATTGAGTTTAACCTCGAAATAAAATGTCAAATTTTGAGGTGAGATGAAGTTTTGAAATTGCAAGAAAAATTTTCAACTAGCCGGAAAAATAATATAGTTTAATACTAGAACAAATATAACCCAACCTACTAAAATTATGATAGTAATATTTTTAAAGTAAAAATATTCAAATCTGTATAAGCCTGTAGAAAGAAAAGCAAAAAACTGATAACAAAAAAATAAGTATGCTATTTGATTTGCTGTAAAATAAGCTAATTGGAGGTAAGTCATAAAAACTTCAGTTATACCGGTAATTAAGAAATAAATAGTTTCAAAACTGTTATGAACTGAATTAACTTTTATAAGACCAAATAGTAACGTTTCTTTGAAAAAATAGCAATTTAGTGTTAAAAAACTTCAAGCAATAAAAGAAAAAAAAGCCCGATATTTAATTTCTACTAGATATTTGTAAATCATAAATTTTTAAGGTAATAAACGTTTAGGGAAGTAGTTCAGTTGGTAGAGCAATGGTTTCCAAAACCAAAGGTCAAGGGTTCAAATCCCTTTTTTCCTGAATTTATTTCTTTTTTATAGCTTTATATATTCCATTATTTTTAATTCGATTTTGCAAATTATCTAGTATTTTTGAAAAATCGCTAAATAATAAAATACTTACTAAAAAAATAATGATAAATTGGTTTACACTTATATTTCTCATGAGATCAAAAATTAATTTTCAAAAAGTTAAGGCTTATAGTTTAAAGGTAGAACGTACCGCTCATAACGGTTTTGTCGTAGGTTCGAGTCCTACTAAGCCTAAGTAATGAATCATGAATTTCAATCTAAAAACTTACAAACGTTTAAAACTTAGGCAGTATTTTAAAAAAGTAAACCTTTTTTTCTTTTTTCATGGAACTTGCTCAAATAGTATAAGCTGAACCAAAATTGAGCAAATTTTAAGTGAGGAAGAATTGCGATATCTTCGGATTCTTAACCCATTATTAATAGCAACAATTAACGATTCAATTTTCAAAAATTTAGCTACCATGATAAATGGACCTATGTTGCTGTTACATAGAGGCAATGCCGGATTAATAGTGAAAAAGTTAAATAGTATTAATCTAAGAATGAGTTTGCTATGTCTAAAATTAAACAACAAACTATACTCTAAAAAACAAACTAAAGGTCTTAAAGCATTATCTTACAATGAGAATGTGTCTTTATTTCATAATTCTATGAAATTTGTTATTAAAATGCCCTACTACAAACTTAAAAATAAAAAAATAGTTTAGATTTCGAAATAATGTGATTCGAACACATGACTTTCTGTTCCCAAAACAGACACGCTACCAAACTGCGTTATATTTCGATGAAGGAAGTAGGATTCGAACCTACGATAAGATTAACTTAACAGATTTACAATCTGCCACTTTCAACCACTCAGTCATTCCTTCTATAATTTTCTAGTGCGTGTACGAATTTTGATTCTTTTTTTTTTTTTTAATCTACAACCATTGTGTGGTAAAGAATTATAACTCATAATTAATTTTATAAAAAGTTTTTGTTTTAGACGTTTTAATATGTAAGATTGGTGATTATAGAATAAATTATTAAAGTGTAAAACAACGGGTTTGATTTTACAAATTTTGAATTTTATTAGCAAAGCTCTTAACATGGTAATTGCAGCCTTGGGCTGCTTAGTTTTTTGTTTCTTTTGAAGATTAAACATGCCTGCCGATAGAAAGGATTTAGGATGGCCGTTTATAGAATTTACATTTATAAACGTGTTCGTTGAAGATGCATTGATACGTATAATATAACTGATAAGTTTTTGACTGTTAAAAAGAAAAGTGTACAAAGATGATATAAAATAAGTTATCTGCTTATTCAAAGCACAAAACTTGGTATAAACAGATATCATTAATCAACTTGAGTAAAAAGAAAAAACTTCTTTTTTTGTAAATTCTAAAATTTTAATTTTATAAGAAAGATATTTTATACGATTTTCAAGAACCAAATTCAATAATGAAAATGACTTGTTTGTTATTTTTAATAAAAACATGAATTTTTAAAAGGACTTATACTTATATGAATCTAACAAAAAACAAATTTACTTCATTAACTCAAAAAAAGCTTAACAATCTGTTAAAAAGAAATTTTGATAAAAAGGCTTTTATCAAAAATATGGTTTGTGGACAGAAAAATAATGCAGGTAGAAATAATGCAGGGAAAATTACAATACGTCACAAAGGTGGTGGGCATAAAAAGAAATATAGAAAGATTGAATTTATACGGGACAACAATTCAATAGGGATAGTAGTTAGTTTAGAATACGACCCTTATCGTACTGCATTTATTGCTTCTATATATGACTTTTTAAATTCCAATTATTTCTATATAATCGCTCCTAAAAACTTAAATATTGGTGATATAGTTAAATCTGGGCTTAATGCGGAAATAAAGATTGGACACACACTAACGCTAGCAAAAATACCTGTAGGAAGTTTTGTCCACAATATATCATTAAAAGAAAGCAAAAGAGCTAAATTAAGTAGATCTGCTGGGACAAACTCACAACTGATAGAAAAAAATTCTGATTATTGTCGTATCATCATGAGTTCTGGGAAACGAAAAACGTTGCCTAGTATGTGTCACGCAACCATTGGAACGGTTTCTAACGAATTCTCATTTTTTAAGCGAATTAATAAGGCAGGTCGTAATAGATGATTGAATAAAAGACCTACTGTCCGAGGAGTTGCAATGAATCCAATAGATCACCCTCATGGAGGAGGTGAAGGTAAAACTTCTGGAGGAAGATCTTCAGTAACACCTTGAGGTAAACCTACTAAAAATAGAAAAACACGAGACTAGAGTTCCTAAATTATCAAAACGTTATAATAAATGAAACGAGTTAAATGAAAAGGACCGCATATTAGCCGTAAACTATTGAAAAAAATCGAAGACACTAATTATAATCCTAAAAATACAATCAAAACAACGTCAAAAAACTCTATAATTGTACCAAGGTTTGTTGGCCTTAAATTCCAAATCTATAATGGGAAGACTTTTATAACTTTAAAAGTGATTGAAGAAATGCTTCATCATAAATTTGGGGAATTTATCAATACAAGAAAACAATTTTCATATAAAAAAAAGAAGAAGAAATAAAAATGGGGCAAAAAGTAGACGCACGTATTTTTCGACTAGGTGTTTGTAAAAAGATTTGAGAACAAAAATATATTGAAAAAAAGAATGAAGAATCTTCCTTGTATTTGTACAACTCTTTGGAAATACGAAAATATATTCATAGAATTTTCGATACATATAAAATAAAAATTCATAATTGTAAAATATTCTATTCAGATAATTCTATACAAATTTTCATTTCTTTTTATGTGACAAAAAAAACAATTAATATTATAGATACAAATTTAACTAAATACAGAAAAAACTTTTCGATAAAAGTTAAGCGACTATGTACTGAAAAGATGATGAAAAAAAATGTATTGCCTTATAGGTTAAATATAAAACAAAGAGTGCTTTTAAAAAAATTTGAAAATGTTTTACTAGAATGTTTAAGCCTATACACTAAAGGGAAAATAAATATTTTTATTAAATTACAAAGCATAAACAAATGCAAACAATTGTCATATAATCAAATTAAAAATTGTAAGATTATTTTTAAGCAATTAAAGAAATTCGTTAGAAACTCTTTTTTTAAAGAAGCTGTAAACATCTTGTTTATTAATATTTCAAAACGAAAATCAGCAAAGTTACTTACAGAGTTCATTAGTTATCAATTTAGATTAAATCAAATAAGAAGTAATCAAATTGCTATTTCGCGAAAGGACAATTATTTTCTGGGTTTTATAAAACAAAGTATACAACTCTTGATAAATACTGAAATCTCGCGTCTTACAGGTGCAAAAGTTGTAATAAAAGGTAGGTTCAACAAGGCACCGAGAGCAAAAAAAGTTATTATGCAGTTCGGAAAATTTTCTCTTCAATCAATTGAATCAAAAATCGACTATTATCAGTCTACCGCATATACTATAAACGGAACTTTCGGGATAAAAATTTGAGTATGTGAAAATTAAGAATAAAAAATTCATGCTATTACAACCTAAAAAAACCAAGTATAAAAAAATGCAAAAAGGGAAATTACACAAATATAACTTTCGTTTAAATAAATTACAATTTGGAGACCTTGGTTTGAAAGCTACGAAATCTGGTACCATTACAGCAAGGCAAATCGAAGCAGCAAGACAAGCTATTGTAAGAAAACTTAATCGAAAAGGAAAATTATGAATACGAATTTTTCCGAATGTACCTATTACAACAAAGCCTACTGAAGTTAGAATGGGTAAGGGTAAAGGTATGGTCTCACATTGAGGCATTAAAGTTAGCGCAGGTACAGTTTTATTTGAAGTTTGCGGAATATCTAAAAGTAGTGCAGTTACGGCTTTTAAAACGGGAGGTGCTAAACTGCCCATTAAAACGACAATTTTTTTATAATTTAAAAATATCAGAAATCATACAGACTATGAGAATTCTAAAATTTATTTAGAATTACAATATTTGATGGGAACTTTGAAACTTAAAGATTTGTCACTAAATGCCTGTGTTAAAGCCACCGAAAAAAAATATATCTGTTACAAACTGACATGTTATTACAAGCAGCTAAATTCATAGGAGCAGGATTAGCGACTATTGGACTTGCAGGAGCTGGAGTAGGGATTGGTACCGTATTTGGTGCATTAGTAATCGGTACTTCACGAAACCCTTCTTTAAAAGATGAATTGTTTAAAATGGCTATTTTAGGTTTTGCACTAACTGAAGCTATTGCACTTTTCTCGTTAATGATGGCATTCCTGATTCTTTTCGCATTATAAAGAACTGAAAAAAAGGGTACGTAGCTTAGTTGGTAGAGCGTTGGACTTTTAATCCACAGGTCTTGGGTTCGAATCCCAATGTACCCATGTTTAATTAAATTACATATGCTAATCTTAAATTTAAATTATATCTTGAATATTGTTTTAATTTTATTTTTAATTGGAGTACTAGGACTTGTTTTAAATAGGAAGAATATATTGATAACACTAATGTCTATTGAATTAATGCTTTTAGCTATCAACTTAAATTTTATCATTTTTTCCATCTATTTAGACGACGTTACAGGCTACGTGTTTGTACTATTCATACTGACAATTGCTGCAACGGAATCTGCTATAGGTTTAGCAATATTAACAGTTTATTATAGATTGAAAAATACTATCAAATTAGATAAAATTAAAGGCATTAAAAGCTAAGACTAAAAACGGAAATAACAGGATTCGAACCTGCAATCTTCGACGTGACAGGTCGATGCTTTAACCATTAAAAGCTATATTTCCTAAAATTCAAATTAATTTTTCATAATTTTTGAAGTATTTTCATATTAACGATACAAAATTTAGCTATGATATAGAATTTAAAAATAATTCGGACACTAGTTATTGAAAACAAAATACACCTCTTCTAGAATACTGTGAAACGTTAGGTATCAATATACCTCATTACTGTTATCACAAAGGTTTATCTATTTCAGGAAATTGCCGTATGTGCCTTATTGAACTGAAAAAATCACCTAAGCCTATCGTTTCTTGCGCAATGAATGCAAAATCTTGCTTAGCAAACGGTGATATTTTTACGAACAGTTCACTAGTAAAGAAGGCTAGAGAAAATATTTTAGAATTTTTGTTATTAAATCATCCATTAGATTGTCCCATTTGTGATCAAGGTGGTGAGTGCGACTTACAAGATCAATCGCTTTTTTTTGGGTTAACTAAGAAAAGATTTTATAATTTTAAGCGAATTGTTATTAATAAGAATATTGGGCCTATAGTTAAAACAGTTATGACAAGATGTATCCATTGTACGAGGTGCGTACGTTTTGCTGCAGAAATAGCTGGGGTCGAGAGTATAGGAATGTTTGGTAGAGGCTTGCATAGTGAAATCGGAACTTATGTTGAAAAAATTTTCCAGTCGGAATTGTCGGGAAATGTAATTGATCTATGCCCAGTTGGAGCTTTGACATCTAAACCATACCCATTTGTAAGTCGAAATTGAGAACTAAAAAATCTAACTTTTATTGACTTCTCAGATGGGCTTGGTACACCTACTCAATTGTTTATCAAAAACAATCAGATAATAAAAATTTTACCCGGTTACGATAAAACAACTTATAAAACAAATTGAATCTCTGATAAAACTCGATTTTCATTCGACGGCATGTTTTCACCTGAAAGGATAATGTACAGTTTTATCAAAACTGATAACAAATCAATTATGGGATTATCCTGAAAAAAACTTTTTCAAGAGATCTTTTATACGTTATACTTTAAAAATCATTTAACAAAGCACTTGTACCAGCCTTATCAAATAATGATTTGTTTGACTGAAAATATAAGCTTAGAAGTTTTAAGCTTATTGTACCTTTTAAGTCGGAAATATTCTTTTTTCAAATTGAGGCAATCTGAACCACGAAATGTAAATATTGATATAGATCAAAACTACTTACTAAATTTTGATTTGAATACTTCAAAGATTTTATCTTCGGACACTTGTTTTTTAATAGGTATTAACCCTCGCTATGAAGGGTCTCCATTAAATTTAGCGCTTCGAACAAGATATCTAAAAGGAAATTTTAAAGTTATTCAAATAGGCTCTTTATCTAACAATACATTTTCAACGCACAATATCAGTAACAATGTGAAAAGTTTAAAATCTTTAATTGAGGGTAATAGTTTATTTTGCCAAGAACTTGTGACTGCTTTAAATCCTATTTTGATTTCGAACTCGGAAATATTCAAACGAAAAGATTCTTTTGGTTTAACAAACTCATTAAAATTACTGGTAAAATACATTAATACGTATTCTTATTCTAAAGCGGTAAAGCAATTAAATATTCTAAACGCAGGTTTGAATGAGAGTGGTGTTAACACCTTTAATGTTTTAAAAGCTATTCGAAACTTAGATTTCAAAAACTCTCAAGGAATTTATTTTTTGAACAACTCTTTTAATACTTATAATGTGAAAAAATTATTGAATTTAAAATTATTGAATTTTTTTCAGCATAATGAGAGCACAAATAAGTTCTTAATTACACAAAACCACACTTTAGAAACGAAAAGAATAGCACTTTTAAAAAAAAATTTTCACTTAGAGAACCAAATACACTTACCAAATAATGTACTTTTTGAGACTTCAGGAACATATATAGATACTAATGGAAAAGTTAACAACATGACTAAAGTAGTAACGTCATTAAATCAAACTAAAAGTGACTGGCAAATTACAAGAAAAATTTTCTCTTATTGCAAAAAAATATTTTATATTTCAAACATTTTCCAGAGCGGTAAGTTAGTATTTAACGCTAACACACCTCACTCTTTTAGAAATTATATAGGGTTTCAACACTATGCTACATCTAATCTGAATGATTTAGCATTTCAATTATTTAAAAAAATCAAAAAACCTACAGTAAAATGTTTAGGCTTCAAGCCTAAACGAAATAAGCTTTTCAGTTCACAGTTAAAATTTTGATTAAATGATTTTTACCTAGATAGTAAAGATTGTAGTACTAGATATTCTTCTACGATGATACAATGTTCAAAATTTTTTCGTTTAGAAAATACGAATTTTAAGTATTAGTATAAGTTCAATAATCACGAAACTAAATTATCTTCAACGGGATTCGAACCCGTGTTATCACCGTGAAAGGGTGAAGTCCTGACCACTAGACGATGAAGACTTTTGATTAAATTTTTTTGGAATAAAAGGATTCGAACCTTTGAATATTCGTACCAAAAACGAAAGCCTTACCTGCTTGGCTATATTCCAGCAAAATAGTTTCAGTAATAACTAAAAGAAAGGATGGGATTTGAACCCACGGTATAATGTTATATACAAAGATTTAGCAAACCTTCACTTTAAACCACTCAGTCACCTTTCTATGGTAAATAAATTCAAAATTGTTAGTTAGATAAACTAAAATAGGTGCACAAATATTTTCTGAATTAGTTGATATCTAATGCACCGATGCAATAGATATAAATATAACCAATACCTAATTCAAACATAAAATCAATCATAGATCAGAACCCAACAATATCCAATTGGGCTAAAACATTAGTTCAAGGGATTAAAAACATTGTTTCAATATCAAAAACTATAAACAATATCGCTACTAAATAAAATTTAACATCAAAAGTATGTCGTGCATCTTCATAAGGCTCAAACCCACATTCGTAAGAAGATAGTTTTTCAGTTTCTGGATTTTGAACCACTAAGATGTACGAAAAAAATATGATAATGATAGATAATAAAATAGCAAGAACAGTAAAAATCAAAATTACAGCATATTCATTATAAAATAATGAATTATTTAAGTGTAAATATTTGTTAGTGTAAAAATAGGTATTTCAAGAAAAAAAAGATAAAATCATTTGTAGTTTATGTTCTATCAAGAGGATTTTTTTAACCCGACTATACAACCAGACCTTGCTAACCGTAAAAAACTTAATCTTGAAAATTTTTTAAAGATCTTGTTAAATTTAGCTTTCCGCCGCGTTAATACACATCTATTTACAAATCGAGTTTTGTTTAAAGTAATTGAAAGATTAGAAAGTTGTAACACGGCGTTTCACTTCAAAATTAACGAAAAACTCTCGTTCTTAATTATATTTTTTAATACGCAAGAAACTAATTCTAGTTTTTTAAAAAGTTTGCGAATTCTTAAATCTTTTTGAATTTGTTTTTTCATAAAAAGAGATAATCAATTTGTTATCAAGGAGATAAAAACTTAAATGTTCGATATTCTTGGCATAATTCAATAGATTCATTTATTACTCTTTTTTCTGTTTCATTATATTTCATTTCAACGAAACCACTAAGCGGAAAATCTTTTCTAAGTGGATGTCCCTCAAAACCGTAATCTGTTAGAATTCGTTTTAAATTAGAATGATTTTTGAAAAATACACCATACATATCTCAAATCTCACACTCATATCAACCTGCGGTAAAATACAATCTATCACAAGAATCTATTCCAAATAATTCATGAGTGAAAGTTTTAATTCTAAAACGAACATTGTAACGAATACTTAACAAGTCATAAACTAATTTAAATCTGTACTTATTATTAGGGTAATCTACGCCACTAATACACGTTAAAATATCAAATTGATATATCATATGAAATTTAAAAAATAACAAAATATCATACAATAGTTTTGGTTTTACGACAATTACAAAATCTCTGCCATAAAATTGAATTTTTTCTAACGGGCATAATTCAAATAAATCTCTAATGTTTTTTACAACTAATTGTGAATTCATCTATTCAATTTTTAAAAATTTAATCACGATATTTCATATAGAAAAGATTTGAATGTTTTATTGTTGTTTTTGAAAGTTTTGATGAATTTATGGTTAAGTTTTTTTTGAAGTAATTATATCTTTTAAAAGACTTTAGATAGACTGAAGAACTAAAATAAACACAACCATTTGGAAAAATTTGCAATGTTTTTAGAGATTTTAAGTTAAAAGACATTTTATCTATTTACCGATCAACTTCTCCAAACACTATGTCTTGAGTGCCTATTATAGTAACCACATCGGCTATTAGATGTCCTTTTGACATAGCATCTAGGGCTTGTAAATGGTTAAATCCTGGAGCTTTAATTTTACATCTATAAGGTCTATTCGTGTTGTTTGAAATCAAATAAACTCCAAACTCTCCTTTAGGTGCTTCAGTGCCTATGTAAGTTTCACTAGCTGGAATAACTACTCCTTGAGTATACATTTTAAAATGATGAATTAATGCTTCCATAGATTGTTTTATTTCAACTCGAGTTGGTGGAGATATTTTGAAATCATTTGTTTTAACAAAACCTTTTGGCATTAAATTTAAACATTGCTCAATTATTTTTAAAGATTCTTTCATTTCAAATATTCGAATTAGATAACGGTCGTAGCAATCACCATTGGTACCTACAGGTATATCAAAATGGAGTTTGTCATAAATTTCATAAGGCTGACTTTTTCGTAAATCTCAATAAACACCGGAACCACGTAACATAACACCACTAAAACCTCATTGATGTGCATCTTTAGTAGTGACTACACCAATATCAACTAATCGTTGTTTTCAAATTCGATTTTCAGTTAACATATCTTCCATTTCAGTTAAACGTAATGTAAATTGTTCAATAAACATGTAAATATTATTTAATAATCCTTTTGGAATGTCCACTTGCAATCTGCCAGGCCTAAAATAAGCTGCATGCATTCGGGCACCTGAAACTCGCTCATAAAATTCCATCAATTTTTCTCTTTCTTCAAACGCTCATAAAAAAGGCGTCATAGCACCTACATCCATAGCGTGACAACCTACAGCCAATAGATGATTTAAAATTCGGGTGATTTCGGCAAAAAGCATTCTAACATATTGTGCACGTTCAGGTATTTTGCAATTAAAAAGTTTTTCTATCGCTAAACAATAACTATG